>JAPDSC010081562.1:0-53039 GCA_026290005.1 Latrodectus geometricus | reverse complement strand
TTAGCTATAAACAATTATTTGTTGATATAAATAATGAATAGTATAGCTTGTTAAAATGTTTATATGAAGTTCTGTTTTGTTCTATAATAAAATTAAATAAGCCTATGTAAATAGTATATCATACCGCAATGCATTTTAAAGTAATAGTTTCTTCAAATTCATGCAAACTCTCTTGGAATGAGAATTTAATTTAATAAGTAATACAGCTGTTACTTAAAAGTATGCTATTAATAATCTCTCTTCCATTGTATTTTTTAAATTCAAGTTTGTCACAAAGAGAACCTTAAATACACTTTATAATAACGCTTTACACTTTATAATACACTATATAATAACGCGAATCCACATAGAATTCTTCTGGTCGACAAACTTCTAGAAAGTAGGGATATTCACCGGACGGATTGTAAAATCAGATCTCCATACTTCAATCCTATAGAACATATCTGGCACGCTCTGTGGAGAGCGATTGCAACTTACAACCCATGTTTTCATACCCGAAAACTATTCAGGGCCAGAAAACAGCATTGCTGATCAAATTTGACCAATTGCTACAGAAAATCATAATTTTATTATTTCAAGTATGAAATCCCGCTGCGAGACGTGTATGTATATCTGTTGAATGCGACATTTTTACTCGTTTTGTTCTATTCTTCAACCGCTATTGCATGCCTTCCGACTTCAATGAGTATTGTGTACAATCATGCGTATTTTATAACAATTACATGGTTATTTGTATTGTATCAATAATTGTACAGATCCAATTTTCTTAAAATCGGTCCTGTAGTTCTGGAGATAATTGACCAAATCTGAAAATTCTCTTAATTTTGAACATCAATGTATAAAAGCCATCGGAATTTTCCATTCAAAAATGGTTTTATTTATCTATTGATTTAGATGGTGGGAACACTACAATTCGCCCATTGGGTGCTCTATTGAGTTGTGATCTAGATGTTGAATTTCACATTCTTGTATAGTTTACCTTATAGTTTGAAATCTGGCACTGTAGTTCTGGAAATAAAGAACCATTCTATAAAAGTGAAACAACATCGGAAGTACTAGTTAATCCAGAAATGAGGTGATAGATCTCGTGAATATGGATCCCTGGAATCGTCACGAGAAACATTTACAGAACATAACACCGACTTCGCTGAACTGCACTGCTAATTTAATGTAATTCAGCAGATTTTTCTATCTGACGGCAATCCCCAGGCCCTGCCTCTGAGGGAAATGAACTTTGATTTGTTATTCCATAGCACCTGTTTCTACTATTCTACAGTCTGTTCATCACATTAAATGAGCCGGTATTTTAGATTTGGCTATCAAAAGCTTGTTTGATGAGACCACCGTTGTATTCTCTTCGATACAACGAATCCAAATGCCTGTTGTTATTCTTCGCCCACAAATGTGAATGAAATTGGTTCTTTTGTATCATTCTGAACAGCTTCCTTTGGTCTCTATTGCTCAGTTTTGTAGATTTGCCAGTTCGGGTTACAATCGAACTATCACTACGTTGGTCACTGTCCATTTTGAATACTTTAGTTTTCTATAAATATGTATTTATCGTTCTTTTTATGATAAACGATAATGATATTTTCCTCAAAATCCAAGAATTTCAAACTTTTGCGAATGACTGCAAAATTTTTTTCCTTAACTTATCTTATGGTTAAATGCGTGATATATTTGGCACGACAGCAGATTATTTCATTTTCATTGTAGTCTAAATATCTTTTAGTACATGAAAACAAATGCGCTTAGGAATATTGAAGATAGTGCACCAAGAAGGGAGCACGGGATTGAAATGAAATTTAATACACATAATGATACAGATGTGAGATTCATTTGATCCCAAAATCAAGACAATTAAACAAATACAGTGCAATCTCAATAACGCTTCGGACCGCCTTTGTTGCAATATATGCCCTACACAGTCCTGCATCAAGTTGATTAGACGTCTGATGTCCTAAAGCAAATGTGCCTACAAATTCTGAACACCCATCTCCAAATCATGTCAAGAGTGACACTGTGACATCTAGAGTTTCAGCTGGTTCCAAACATGCTCTATCAGGGACGAGTCCTGGGAGAGGGTAGGCCATGGAAGAGTCTGAATATGGTATAAGAAGCCTTGAGCAACTCGAGCTATTAGCGGATGAGCATTATCTTACTGGAAAATTGCCCTTGGAAGATCATTTAAGAAAGGTTTTGCGTGTAATTGAGGAATGTCATCAACATAACGCTGGCCTTTAAAAGGTTCCACATACCACAACTAAAGTGGAATGCCTATTATAGGCTATGACCCCCGCCTTTACACCATCTGTGCGGGCAATGTGTCACGTCGCAGTGTGGGTTGAGATTCACTTGTGCGCCTCCACATTGGTACGCAGTTTTCCTCTGTTCCCAAAAGGAACCAGGATTCATCACTAAACATCACATTTTGCCAATCTATAGCATTCCACGTTGTTCGGGCTTTGCACCACTGTAGACGGAATCTCCGATGTTGCGTTGTTAAAGGCAATACATGAAACAGGTGCTTGGATAGCAGATTCGCTTCCTCAAAGCGTCTGGAAATGGTTTGGGGAACAATTGGTACCCCTACATATGCGTGTATCATGTAACGAGTCACTACGGGATCCACAAGTGCTTATCGCATGATCCTCTCGCCTCAACGTCTTCCTGCTTGCCCCAGACCTGGTACACCGAATGTGCGTATCATCTCGTGTTCACTGTTTCCAAAATGTTCTGACGACACTCTCCGAAAGAGCGACATGGGAACCAACGCGGCACGTCAACCAGCCTGCAGTTTTCAAGCCAACGATGAAACCCCTTTGCTCACACGTCTCCCTGACATTCTTCGCTTACTAAAATCTTCCTATCGTTGTCATGTGATTATCACGATATCCAATTTTCCACTATTCGCCGGTTTATATAGGGGCCTACTTCCTGATTGCAGCTCCACTGCTGGGTATGTGATGATGCGCATTTGTACCAAACTCGCATTCTTTGTATATCGGATATCCATTGTACTTAGTTGCTAAGTTTCGCGTTTGTATCTTTCTTCCTTCTTGGTGCTCTATTTTCAATGTTCCTAAGTATATATTCAACAACACTGCTGGCCACCTAAATTGCAACTCCAAGAAAGAAAGACAAGAGATCTCACAATAAAAATTATTTTGTAGATAACATGTTGACCAAGTATTAAATTAAATTTATAGACTTCTGTAAAATGTGGTTCTTGCCATCAACCATAGAAAACATGTAATCCATGGTTGCTAACCCATCAACCATGGGTTAGCAACCATGGATTACATGTTTTCTATCAGTGAAAGCAAGCCGGCCAGGGAATCAATTTAATCTGGCAATTGACGAAGAACTCTTGGACAATACGTGTCTCGTCTAATCGCTCATTATCCTGTTGAAATATGGCTATCGGCAAGCCCTGATGGTAAGGAAGGACAACTGGCTCTAACACATCGGAGATGTAGCGCTGTCTGTTTAATATACCGGTAATGCGTACTTGAGGAGTGCGAGAGTGATATCCAATACCGCCCAACCATAATACCCGCTGCAGGACCAGTTTGGCTGTGCATAATGCCGCTATTCAGCATCCTCTCTACACGTTGTCTCCAGATTCGGATGCGACCATCGTGGTGTTGCAGACCGAAGCGTGACTTGTCAGTAAAGACAATTTCATTCTATTCTGACATCCACATCCCTCTTTCATCGCACCGTTGGGAGTAGAGACATCTGTGGTTCTGCGTCAAGGGTAGACGAAGCAATGTACATCTTGCAGACAAACCACTCCGCTATAAACGGTGTCGAATTATTTGCGCAGACACTGGATGATGCGTTACAGTCTGAATATGCTATGGTTCGCGATGTGGCTGAGCAATCCGTCATTGCTATGCGCACAATTTTCTTGTCATCACGTGAAGTGGTGCACTGAGGTGGATAAGATCTAACACGTCGGTCCGTTGTTCCTTCCTGCTTCCAACGATATTCGCCTTACAGTTGTTTGGTTTTGTCCAACCAATTTCCCTGAAAAATAATCCACTATCTGGTTAGGCCCACTATTCATCCTTTGTCGGAACTCGGATACTGATCGAAAAATGATCGTTTTTCTACTAGGCAAAATTGATCATTTTTATGAAAAATCCACTAGAAAAACACAATTTCTGAACTTGAAATCGTCAAAATCTCCAAGCCTTAAAAAGCGCTTTGAAGTGTCGCCATAGGCACGCATGATGTGTGTCCGCGCTGAAATTCTAATCATTTGCATACCTCACCTCTGCTAATGGATGTTGTAAATTTCATGTAATTTGCATGCTTTCATCAGGGTATTGCATTTACGACGGCCAGCAGTGTATAAATACTTTGCTTTTCCATGAAAAGAACCAGTTGAATTTCAAACAATTCATTTTACTATTATTTTTTATGGATTTCCTTGACAATTAATTAAGTGAATAAAACTAAATTTCATCATGTACATATTCGTAATAAAGGAACTTTATTTTGTTTTAACCCATGCAATTAATTACATTAAGTCATAAACGTGCACTTTTAAGAATCTGCACGTATGTTCTCATTTTTGTTAAATAAATGATAGCAATATTTTTCTATGTCAGATTTCAATTAAGATTTAAGCTAATAAAATCTTCTTAAATCAAAATATTACTTTCTCATTCACTTTAAATTAGACTGTTTAATTTAATTTTAAAATGACTTTGATATTTTTGTAAATTTCTGAAAAAAAATAACACGTAATGAATAATATTTTCAAATACTGCGCTGGGAGACAGCAAAATGTGTAAATCTTTATTCTTTTAATTAGGTAGGATTTTCCTAGAAATTACAATCATTATTTTGAATAGTTTGGAAATTAGTGTTCTTTTGAGAAAAAACTAAGTTTGCTTTCCTTTTTTCAGTGAGTAAATATTTCAAAACAATTACATTAGAATTTAACTTGAAAGGATTTCTCCAGTTTTTTTTATTAATGATCATGTTCATAGATTAAGTTTTTTGATAATTATATTTGTTTTAAATAAATTGCTAAAAAATCGATTTCATTTGTACGTAGAAAAGAATCTGGAGTTATAAAAGTTTACCAGAATAACACATTTCAGTTTTATTATTTTTTTATTATTTTATTTATTTTTTACATTCAAATACACAATTTTTAAATCACACTGAAACGCAAGGAACTTTATACGAGAGTGCTTAACAATTCATTACATAATCAAAATGCAACAAGCATCTTTATTTGGCAAAAAGATTATCGTACAGAACTAGTTGTTTAATATTTGTTTAAAATCGCATCTTGATTTCAGTATTACCTGTTGCAATTAAATAAAGCACAGACAGAAATCTAAGAATACATTTCTCCAAAGTTATGTAAAATGAAATATTTTGAAAAAGTATAAGAATTTTGGATGTGCTTGTTTTTATTGCATTTAGCTTGAATATTTTTTTATTACAAAAAATAATTTTCAGAAGAAAAATAATTATTGCATTGCCTGAATATTTCTTTTATTTACAAAAGAAAAATTAAGAAAAAATCTAAATTCTTTAAAAAAAAAAAGTTTGTAAATTACATATTCATTTAATAGAAAATAAATCATTTTCTGAATTTGAAAATAATTTTAACCTTCACCAGTTATAGAATATTATCATATTATGTTTCATATATCAAAAGTTTTAATAATTTGGAAAAATGAAATCTATTTGATATAGCTTTGAAATTTCATGAATTTTACAGAAAAGGTAATGGTCAAAAATAAATATTTAATGAATGATTTTTTGTTACTTATTAAAGTAATGAAATATAACAAATTAAAAATAATGGAACCGCTTACGACATGTTTAGTTTCCATTCATATAAATATAATGCAAAACAGTAATAATTTTAAAGTTTTAATATTTTTCTGGCTGAATTTAAGAAACTGCAGATTTTCAAATTAGGAATAAAAGAGAAATATTTCCATTTCCAAAACAAACATTTTTACATTTGTTTATATTTTACTTTGACAGAATTAATTACTAAAGTCATGTTTTGATTTCAATGATTATATTTTAAATGAAAACAGTATAAAACAGTGCTAACAAACTGATATTAAGAAAATAATGTTTTCCTTCAAATAAAATTACTATAAGTGATTATAGCTAATATTTATTTATGAGGATTAACTTTAAGCAAATAAAAAGCATTTAGCTTTAAATTAAGAAGCACGAACTTCAATTCATTATAAATTTAACATCCGATAATTCAAATAGATTTCTTAGATGTTTCACATGTTTGAATATTTATTTATATAATTATTAAATTATATTTATAAATTGAACAACTTTTTTTTTTCAAAATAATTTACAAAGTATTTAACTTTCTTTATGACTAAATATTTATAGAAACTGTTTGAAAATCTATTGCATATTCTTATATACTATTTCAAATTTTTTATTCTCTTCTTTTTCCTTTTCAGATGTAAATGTATGAAAATTGTTTTTAAATTTTGAATTATTTTGTGTGAAATCACACAATGTTTTATCATTAGTTTAACCTCTTTATTTTTCAATAATTTTACTGCTTGATGCTGCATCTTGAGACATTTGTTGTAAAATTTTCATATTTCATGTTCCAAATTTTTTTATACTTCTCAAAAGATATGGATTATGTCGTGTTTAACGAATCCTCAGTTATTGGCTGGAAATTTTAAAGTTGTAATACGACAGAAAATGTTTAATGTTTTAAATTAATATATAATTAGCTTAATTTTTTATCACAATTATTTTTTCCATTTAATTATCTAAAATTTTATTGAACATATTATTTTATTTTCCAAAATAAATTTTTGGCTGGACTGAATAATATTGATATTATAATTAAGGTGAAAGAGTTGAGATTACTTCAGATTTGTTTATCCAACAATATTCATGTATGTTCTTGTTTCTAAAGTATTTTGACTAGGTTTTAAAGATGTTATGTGATCAAATCGTCATATAATAGCACTATGATTTCCCCCTTAAACTATTGTTCACTTTGGCCTTTGATGACATTGTCCTATTTGAAACATTTGATTTATTACATTATTCCCAACATGTTAATAAATACTTATGTTAGTAGTATTTAAAACGTTTGTGTGCTGATACAAAACTTGAGTGTCCTTATTTTTCTGTAGCAACTCTTCTCTTTTCTTCGCTTGTCTCCTTTCTTTCGCTCTTCTATTCTGGAACCAAATTTTAATTTGTCTCTCTGACAAGTTCAAAGATGCTGCCAACTCCACCTTCCTACGTATCGTAATATAACGGCTGTAGTGAAATTCTTTTTCTAATTCCAAACGTTGATGATCAGTGTATACTATTCTGTACTTGTCTTTTGTTCTAGTTCTACCTGTGTGGAGAGAAATAATCCAAATTACAAATAAAAATTAAAATATTAGTAATCAATTTTATATATTGAATTAATTATAAAAAAGTCAAATTTTTGTAGCAAATTGGTAAGTTTATTTTTCAAAATATTTTTTGTTCTTTATATAATCTTCGAAAAAGTTTTGTTATTTATTGTAACTTCTATTTGATTTGTTTAAGAATTTTTTTCTGTAAATGTTGCAAAAACACAATCTGCAGTTCTTACAGAAAATTACTTTTGTTTTATAATACTAGTTAGAAAAATTAAATATTTTCTGAACAGAATTCAAATTGATTTTCTCGGCTTCAAACAAATGAATATCTATGTTCTGCAGTAACCAAACAGCATTTTAAAAATTGGAAAATCAGGGCTATTTTCTTCTATACAATAAATCTCAATCTTTCTGCATCCGTTGGTTTCGCAAGAAAAAGTTCAGAGTGACGGAATCAGCACATCTAATCTTCTGTTCTAGTATATTAATTTCTGTATGAGAACAATGATATAGTTGGATTTTTAACCACTTTCCGGTACCATTTCGTATATATTCATTCTATTTAATTTTACCTATCCGACCAATAAATTCTGGATTACTGCAATCCATAACCAAGAAGAAAGTCGAAAAGAGAGCAGCTGAATTGAAAGATTTAAATTTTGACTATTTAGCCACCATCTCTATGTTAGGATATCAGATTGTGATCGGTCATTAATATATAACCTTTGTCAAGGATGTGTCATATTCATAAGGTTATATGTGGTCATTCCAATTATATGCAATGATTCTAAAGCAGAGATAAACATAACATAGTATCTTCCACTGTACAAAAATATCGAAACACTATTTTTCCTTACATTACTTACTCTCCGAATTTTTGTCCGGGTTAGAATTGAAAGCGGCTTCACAGACTGAAGTTTATTTCAGAATGTTAGTCTTCAATAGCTAATATAGTATAAAAACAATTTTCCCTATGTTTTAATGACAGTGTTTGTAATTAATTTAAGCCATAATTGACATTGATTTAAATTTCCTGCAAATTTGCTGATGGTGTGATGTAATTAATTTAAACGATCTAACAAAAGAACTTCGCTATGGCAGAAGCATGGAGTTTTTTTTCCTCTTTTTAAAATTTCCTGCGCATCCGTTTGGGGTAGAGAAAAAATATGCCAGATATCAGTTCGCCCCTTTTTTCTATATACCCACAATGAAATTTCAAAAAACATATATGTTTTATGCGTATTTTAGAAAAATTATATTTTTGTTTATTGCAGTGTATGTATCTATTCATTTTCTTTTAGAATAACGCCGAAAGAAACTTCATTGGAGACAGATGAAAGAAGTATTTTAATGTTTAATAATTTCGTATCTAAAGAAAATTTTTAAACTTTTAACACTATTGTTTATTTTTATTCTTCATAATTGGTCTATATGTGAAACCTTATTTCGTGGTGCAAAACAGCATTTCGTTTTAAGCTAAATAAATAGTAATCATCTTCCTTTTTCCGAATGACAATTTTTACCATAAAATTATGTATACGTGTTTCACTGGAAACTGAGGATTTAGTTAGAAAGTATTTTATATAAGAAATAGATATAATGTTGAAAATTGCACCTGCAGTGTCTGAAGTGCTAATTCCCACCAATAAAGGTAAATAATTGTGACTATGTTCAAGTTTTTAGAACTGAATCGATAAGCGATCAGGATTCAAATTATTGATTTGGTTGGTTAATCATTTAATAGTCATTTTATTGCACACGAGGCCTGATTAAACCAGAGCCTGAAGTTCAAAGCTTCATTACAAACATTCGCGACCAAGATGGAATTTGAACCCATGAAATGTTGAATCGAAAATAACAGTGCTAACACTTCCTGCAGCCAGCTCGGCAGTAGTCAAACTATTGATTGAAAGAAGATGTTAATGGGGAAAGTGCTTCATATACTTGTTGCGAACATGGAAATGCAGATAAGTCTATATTATTGGCTCATAAAAATGCAGCTAAACATAAATATGGTTAATTTGCGGTTTAGGTTCCCTACTTTGCCAACTCACGAATTTGAAGCGTTTCCTCGCTCATGCTCTATAATTACTCATTTGTTTTAGCCTTTTCATTGTTCGCTAATTAAGTTTCACTTTGAAATAGCGGTAAAATTTTCGCCGTGGCATCGGCGTTTTTGAAAACGCGCCAAGGAGGGGACCTAAAGCGCATTTTCACCATAAATATTTATAAATATCGAAAAAAATACCAGAATTATGCGAATTTTTCGTAAGAAATATATTACTGAAAACTGGAGAAATAGCAAAAATTGAACTGCAAATTGTTATAATATAATCTGAACATAAAGTTTTGTTTGCACAATGTGATTACATCGTAGAAATAAAGAAATAATTTCCTGATAGTAAGACAGCGAGAAGAATTCAAGTGAAAATGTGATTCAAGTGTATTATCTTATACAAGATGACATAACTTAGAAAAATAACATATGCAGAAGCAATTCATTGTTTATCGATTGAAGTACAAATATTTCTGTATCATAAATTCAAATGTCAGATATTGATGTCGAAAAACTTACGTTGATGAATTACTTGTGATACTGATTGTGTTGAAAACGGTGGTTCAGAGATTTTTACTCAGCTATGATTTGTCATGGCTTGCTGTTACAACAAAGATGGGTTCTAATCATTCTTAAAAAAGAAATATGTACTATTTGTGAATATACTGAAATGTGTTTTCCCTTGCTTTTTTGTATTTATCAGTCATGCAGTCAAGGTATAACCATCATATCTATAGATTCCTATCGAATACATCACTAGTTGTTTCTCCTATTTCCGTAAATTGTTGAATGAATTTGAGATATGGCTCTATTCTTGAGCAAAATGTAACAAATGGTATTTGTGTAAAATTTGGTTGATCAGGAAAGTTAGCGTAGATATCCCCAAATTGACACCAAATCTTTTTATATTGTTCCTCAGTGCATATTTATGTGAATTAAAATAGGAAGTAGAACAAAAGGATTAAAAAGAAGATTCTGGCTGCTTATTTGCAAAATAACTAAATACAAAGGCATTTTGATTTCTCTATTTCAGCAACAAAAAAATTTATTTAAATGAAAAATCTTGAAAGAATGCCATTATACTCCATTCGATTATTGTAAACCTTTTGCATCAACTGAGTTCAGTCAAAACAGCAATAATTGAAGCCCTCAAACCAAGTTTCTTTTGGAATTAATACATATTTGTCATAATTTTTAATGGACTGATATAATTTGTGTAATTCTAATGAAAATCTTCATTGTGATCATTGGAGCATTTTTTATATGGCTGAATCATATATCTTTGAAAATACTCAGTTACATTCTGTTCTGTATTAAGCAAGTCTCACGTTATTATTTTGTGGTGTAAAAGCTGAGATATAGTTACTATAACTAAACTGCTGTTTAAAGAACTATAAAATGGCTTATCAAAGTAATAACCATGTATAGTAGACTCTCGTGTTTACGAATTCATATGGCCCAGCAAGAGTTCTTAAAATAGAAAATAATATGTTGGATTTTTAAGATCTGATTTTTTTTTTTTTTTTTTTTTTTACAAAAACTATTTTTTATTTATAAATGAAATATTAGGGAAAAATAATTATTTAGATATTTATTTATTTTCTTAGAAACACGTGCAAAAGAAGAGACATACTTTAAAACAACACTTTCATTTTACTTTCACCACATAATTTTTCTGAAGCTTACACCGTTTCTGAAATTAAATTTTTTCTAGAGTGTCTGATGTTTTTTAAAATCTTTTTATGTTCAGTTTCATAAAAAAGTAGTTGTATTTCTCTTTAATAGCATTATCATGAACAGGATATTCCTTCCTTCCTTTTTTTTAATTATTATTAAAAGTAAATTTTCCATTTTATGATGCTTTGCTTCTCTACAATATTTTCGAAAAGAAGCACTTTTGCTGGTACTGTTTGCTTTTTCAAGGAATTTTTAAAATTGTTGAGACGCTGTTCATTGAAATTCCATATTTTTTGTAAATTTTTATTTTCATTTATTTCCTTTAAAATTTTATTTTTTACTTCAACTACTAAGCACATTTGTTTCTTTATCTGCTGCAAATCCTTAATAAAAATAACTTAATAACCAATTACAGACACAACAAAGTTCAAACTTATAGAATTTTCCCCCTTTTCTATGTTCTTCCGTCTCTTAAGTCGACAACACAGTTCTTTCCCATCAAATGTCTGTGCCCACAATGTCTGGAATGCTTGCTATTGCGGCCTCGTTATTCAAGAATAAATCAAGTTCTTAGACGTTATATAAAAAGAAAACAAATGAAAAATTAAAAAATATATATATGAAATCATATAAATTTGAAAAAAACGGGAAAGAAAGCTATTTTTCTGAAACGAAAGTTTACAAAAAAGAAATTTTCAAAATTTTAGTTTGTAAATGTAAGTTAAAATTATCATTGTGTCTATGGTGTCAGGATATGAACAATCCACTGTAAAAATAGGAGTATTTGTAAATTAGAGGCTTGTAAAAATGAACGTTTGGTGTATTTGGTATACAGTTTTTTATAGTTGCAAAATAAATCCAAGTGTGTGTGCGAAAAATAATTTTTTATAGACATTATACATACTTGTTTCTGGCAAATAACTTACCGAGCTATTCCAAAAAGGTTGCAAAATTTTGGAACCCAATTTCTGACTCGAAATAACGATTATTTTTGTTTGTCTCTAATAAACCATTACTACCGAAAATAAATTTTGGCACTGAAGCTCAGCTAAAAAAAATTTTTACGATAGTTACCTCAGGTAATGGTGGACGTGAAATATTAATTTCGAATTTTCTGTCATGTTCATCGTATGGAAATTAAGAAACTTTTGTAGGAATAAAAAGACAAATTTATTTCAAATTTTGTTTAGTTTAAATTTATTCATATTATTTACTATGAACTGCTTCTTTAATCAAATGTAAATTACTCATTTGAATATTAGATGAAAGCAGTAAATAAAAGTCAATAGATTTCCGAAATTCGAAATTTATTTTTAATCTAGGGTTAATTAATATTTTAAATTAAATCATGGCTTCTGTTAACAAAGTAAATGCACACTTCGTAGATAAAAATTCTTTAAAGGAATTCAGTCTTATTTTTTTATTTAAATTTATTTGTTTCGATTCTTAGCGTGATCGGAAGATTGAAATGGTATTATATATTTCATTAAATACTAACATTCAGTCTTTTGTTTCTGGTGAACCCTTAATGCTAATCGCTAGAACACTTTTCAGAAAGAAACTACTCCACCGTGTAAGAAGTTGTCAAAAAAATAATATAGGCACTCAATAAATTTAAAGGATACGTCGAAATGCATTCTGTCACCAACGAAGAGGAACAAAGTGAACAAAATTACTTTAAAGGACAGCCAGAAAATGTATCGTATTCTTTTTGAAGAAGTCTCCCTGTGATGTGAATTACCCAGTATAATAATGATGATGATTCAATTTGCAGGTGCTATTTTATGTAACTGCATAGCAAGTGATATTTTTAATGCAATTTTTGGAACATTGATCAAAGTATCTCTCCTGTAAATCAACCACAATCTAACCCGGTAGAAAAGAAAAATAGAGATCTTAAACCTCGTTTTGATATTTTGGTTGGTAAAAATCATAAAGCATGGAAAGATAAGTTACCATTAGTAAGTTTTGTTTTAAAGGAACCAAAGTGACACAACTTATCAATATACTGTATTTCTTCAGTTCGCGAAAGGCTTGTGAACCATAGATTATATAAAACATGATATAAAAACTGTAATCTAGAGGGATAATTTTGTTCTGGCATGTATTTGAAAAGTATTAAGATAATTGTGCAATAAGTGCGAGAAAAAATGTGTTACAAGCTAAACGAAATCAATATCCTGATCGGGTACGGAGAAAACCTATAAACTTATTATGATGACAGAGTCTGTTTCAGCCCTCGCCCGGCCAGCGAGGCCAACTGAACAAAATTAACATTTTCTGCACAAACAAGAGGGTACTTATGTGATAGTTATTATCAGATTTCCAATATTTTTTGAGATAAACAATCCTAACGAACCTGACAAAATTCTCAGCGAATCTCTTATGACATTTTTTAAACCATATCCAAAGTGAAATGCATCCGAATACCGTATAACTGTTGTTGCTCCCTTGAATGGAAAAAAAAAAAACGCCCAAAACATAATTCTTCTACTAATTCTATATCCATTTCAAATGATGCTCTTAAATCTAAAGTTAATACTTATCGTAGTCGAGTCTATCTATTTTTTTTTATACCTTCTGAATAAAGAGTTTATTATTTCCCATTGTAACATTTACGAAGTCAGAAGAGAGAACTATTTTATCAAAGTTCTATGGGCAAAAATAATTTAGTTGCTATCAAGTGGCAACAAGAACAAACCTGATTTATAGTATGCTTATTAAAGATTTTACCAACGGAAAACATGTCTCTAGATTTCACGAATCCCGCCTAGTCATGAATTGAAAAGACAAACATTAAGTAATACAATGAAAACAGAAGCAGAATATACTTAACCAAAATATATCAAAAAGAATTTTAAAAAATCGCTTCTGGAAAATTATAAAAATAGATATAGTGTTATAGTATAGAACATTTTAAGTTAGTTTAAAAAACTTGTTTTAAGTTATTTATTTGAGCTAACAAACGCAAAGAAAAACATGAAATTAATGTAACGAAAAAAGAAGAGTGGAACATATATTAAATACTGTTTCATACAAATTACCAAAATAAACAAAAACTGAAAGAAGAAAAATCACTTCTGACTGATGTTTCAATTTAGAGAAAATGTGCGTTCTACTCTTTAGCATATAAATGTGTACACATTATAAAGTAATTTAATCAATGGATTCATAAAAACGATGTTTGGCATCATGATTTTAGTAGCTAAAAATAAATTGAATGAAATGCATAATGTATGATAACTCTTAAATAATATTGTGAAGTCGGGATTCTTTTCATTCAAGTTCTAATGCATTTCTGAGCATGGAGTATAAAACGCGTTCACTGAAGAAAGCACAAGCAATATTTTATAATACTCAAGAAAAAAATAATAAATATCGTTAAAACAATTTTTAATCTGTGAAAATGTAAGAAGAATGGATGGTCCGCTCTGCGTTACATATTTTTCTATGTTTGCAGCAAAAAAGCGCAGATGGTAATTTCAAGAGAAGGAAAAGGACCACACACACACACATATCTATATGCATATATATTAAATAATTTAAATTTTGTTCCATTAAAAACATAAAGCTATTTTCTACTTAGTGGTAATACCACGAAATTAAAAAATGAAATGTTAGTAATAGTATTAGAATATTAATTGGTTTATAAAATTCTAAATGAAGAGGACTATCTTATATTCCTAATTTCGTGCATGTTTTAAAAAATGTTCGTATTAACGCTATAGAAGTGAAAGTGAAGAATTCCGAGTTGAAAAATAAAATGCGTTGTGCCATAAATGTTTCTGTCGTTTGCGCAAATTATTTCCAGAACAGTTTAGTGAAGGAAAGAAGCTTGTAACAAAGGGCAACTGTGTTTTGCTGAGTTTAAAATTTTTAGATGACACAATTATTTCAAAATAGGACACTTATCTGTAAAACTCGCTGTGTCGTAAATGATGCATAGCATTTGAAATATCGATGTTTCTAAATGTTAATAAATGTATCTCCTTACATGACATACTCCAATTTTCTCGCAAAATTACCCAAACACTGTTAACATTTCATTCATTCACAACACTTTCTGGTCGACCTAGCTAAGACCAATTCTACGTCAAGCTAAGACTAGTTCTGGTAGACCAGTTCCACGTATATCGGGGGCCTTTAATTTAATCGGGTGTTCTAAAAACAAATATTTTATTGGAACAATAAACAAAAAATAAATTTTTTTAGAAGAATATTTGTAATCATTGAAATTTTGAATTTAGTTCGAAATGTTTCTAAATATAAATGAAAAATAAACAAATGAGCATTTTAAATCTTCGATTGTATCTGATAAAAAAATAGTAAATTAAAAAAAAATTCTTTATTTAAAAAAAAATAGTCTGTTTATATTTTAATTTCTTAGAGATGTCGGATCGCCTTTTGCTCACCGCCTTCCATGTGAACAAGCTTCAAAAGGCGCCGAGTTTCTGATATCATTCACAATTATCAGCAAAGTACAACACATTGAGAGACGGCCTCTTCTATTTGAATAGTTGACACTTGAAGCCGTCGTTGCGCCAAGACGTGTTCTTGGCGATAAGCAGGAATGAGCTTATCACCCACCCCCGCTTTTCCAAATAGTTATAACAAGGAATAGAAGCTTTTCAACATGATTTTAGCTTGTCAAATCGAGTTCCTTGACGAAATAAATATTGATCATTGTGTATTCTTTGAAGGAAGCGATTTGCCGTTGATGTAAGAAGTGAAGCGGGTTACTTTAACACTGTTCTGAGAAAAATAAGGCTTGGGGAATTTTAAAATCAATAAAAAGCCGAATTATAACTTTCATTCAATAGAATTTTTAAAAAATAATATTAATTGGGCTCCACTGTCTATTTCTGCTGACATTTACCCTTCAATGCTGTCAACAACATCTTGACATGAAAGATGGTTAGGTGACTATATTGAAACCTGAACTGTTCTATTTTACGTATGTAGAGGAAACCAGACGTAATTCTTAAGTGTATAATTTCTCGAAGTGCGATATCTTGGGCAGAGAGTCGCGCGTTTAATCCATTGCCTTTCGAATATCAGAACGAACGAATTCTTTCTCAGCCAGATTATAGCAATCAAAAAGAAGAAAATATTATTTACTATGATAAATATTGATGAGAATGTTTATTTACGGATTTCTGTTGTTTATTTTCTTTCTGCTCCTGAAACCGTTAAACTACAATCTTCAAATTTTTGAATCACTAAATAGTGAAGAAGTCGACACACTCTTATATATTATGTGGCAACACCCTCTTTAAACTTCCAGAGTCATGCTAATTTGTAATTTTAATATTATATAGATATATTTAATTATTGGAATTAAAGTATTTGCATTAAATTTTCGGAAATATTCAGTTAAAATGAATAAAAAAAAATATGAAGCAATTCTAACATATAGTAAACTATAAATTGGCAATTCAACTAGCGTGAAAGCAGCTAAAACAATCACCAAAATTGAAATGACAAAAGTTAAATTTTACAAACAAAATGGAAAAGAAAATATATAAATGAAAACAAGTACCCACATTGCCAGCTTTATCAAGGAGCATTGGCAATAGTAGCAATATATATATATATATATATATATATATATATATATATATATATATATATAGATAGATAGATAGATAGATAGATAGATAGATAGATAGATATCCCATAGTTATTCCATATCTTAAGAATGTCTCATATTTTGAAGTTTTACAAATCGTCGATAAGCTGAATAAAAGTTATAGACAAATGCATATGTACACATAAGATTTCAGACAATCGATCAATCTCCCTTCCATTTTTTAAGGGGGTTGTATCCGAAAATTGTAGTCTTATACAAAGGATCGTAGTAAGTTATAAACAGAAGTGGAACGATTTCTGAGTAACTTAATGCTGACGAAAAGCGGTGAAAGTAAAATTAATCGCGCAAATATCTATTTAAATAAATGTGCTACAAGGCATATTCTGACAAAGATTGTTATAGAACATTACACACATAACTGGATACAATATCAGAAAGATGAAAATATATTTATTTGATAGTAAATAAAATTGTATTTTCAGTTTATCTGAAGTTAGATACATAATAAAACATTTAGATATTTTTATGAAAAAAATTGTGAAATGTGACTGAAAATGTTAACTGCTTCCAAGTGTGAAGAATAATTACGCTGAAAATTACAGAAGAAATTGAATGAGAAAAAATCGACTGCGGCTGAAATGTCTATGCTTGATTGCGTTCAAATTTTAAAAAATTTTCTAGTACATATTTAAGTATTTTCACAATGAGTACTTATGGTTATCTAATAATTTTTCATTAATAAGGCAAATAGCTTCCGTATTATTTACTTCTTTTCCATTCAAATTTAACTACACTCTGCTGGCCACACAAATTGCAACACCAAGAAAGACAAGAGATATATCAACAAAATGTATTTTGTAAATAACATGTTGACCAAGTATCAAATGATTAAATTTATAGACTTCTGTAAAGATCAAATCCAAAATCTATAGCCAGAATGGCCACCATTGTTGGAGATCATCGCTGCCATACGCCTCGGCATTGATTAAAACAGATTTTGGATGTGTTCTTGCGGTACAGCAGACCCAGCAGCTTCCACGTGTTTCCAAAGTCGATCTGATGTGGCAGCTAGGGATATAATCTGGGTCAATCATTGAGCAATCATGGACAACATATTTTGATGACTATCGGTAAAAGATCCGTAGAACAAACCGGCCAGGGAAGCAATTCAATCTGACGATTGACTAAGAATCCTTGGGCAATGTGTGCCACGTGTGGTCGCACATTATCTTGTTGAAATATGATTGTGGTCAAGCTCTGAAAGTAAGGAAGGGCAACTGGCTCCCACACCTCGGAGATGTCGTGCTGGCAATGCGTACTAGAGGAGTGTGAGAGAGATATATCCAATACCCACTGAGCTTTAACCATAATACCCACTGCAGGACCAGTATAACGGTGCAAAACACAGTTGTTCAACATCCTCTTCCCACGAGGTCATCAGGCTCGAATGAGACCATCGAGTTGATCCGGAGATTCAGAAGCGTGACTCGTCAGTAAAGATAATTTCGTTTCATTCTGCTGTTCACATCCTTCTTTCATCACACCATTAATCACTGAGATGTCTGTGGTTCTGTAGCAGAGGTAGATGAAGCAATGGACTTCTTTCTGCTGTAAGTGGCGTCGAATGATTTGCGCAGACACTGGATGATGCATTACAGTGGGCTGTACTATGGTTCGTGATATGGTTGAACGATCCATCACTGCCATGCTCACAATTTGCCTGTTATCATGTCAAGTGGTTCACTGAGGTGGATGCGATCGAACATGTCTGTCCGTCGTACCCTCCTGTATACAACGATCACATATCCGCATTACACGTGGTTTGTTTTGTCCAACACGACAACCAACTTCCCTGGAAGATAATCCACAATCTCGGTAAGACACTATCCTTCCTCTGTCGAACTTGGATACTGATCGAAAAATGATCGTTGCTTTCTACGAGGCATAATTGATCGTTTTTATGAAAAAACCACATGATATATGTCCGCGCTGAAATTCTAATTATTTACATATCTTACCTCCGCTAACGCATGTTATAAATGTCATGTTATTTGCATTTTTCCTTCAAGATGTTCCATTTATGGTGGCCAGCAGTGTATGTTTGAGTGGGTAGCGATGGTCTTGTTGGTTAGGGAGTCTTTCTCGTATCGGTAGGTACTGATTTTGAATCCCCTCTTAACAGACGATTTGCCGTGTTCTCTAAAAGCGACTGGGGCACATTAAATAGGACATGGTTGCAATATCCTCCAAGTGAATTTATATCTCTGGGGGTGGTAGTTCAAGTATAGGGGGAGGGGCAGATCTGGTTGAGCCCTGCTTCTAAAGTACCCAGCTGCTTCCCCTTATTAGTAGGGACCAACTCTGGAATAAGTACAAAGAATTGTGCTATTGCAACAACAACATCAACTGTGTGAGTGTACGTATGGAAACTGATATTTATTGAAAATATATATACTCACAGAAAAAGCATAAACTCAGGCATTTTAATCATACGTTTTTGTGGACTATTCTTACCTTAAGGTGATAAAAATAATGTACTTTTTTTTATCATATCTTATAAAAATATTATTTTTAACTAACGAAAAGAGAGCCTTATACTAGTGGTATTTTATTTATTTATTTTTTGAGTAATAATAATACAATATTAATGATTTTAAGATCACGCTATGATTGAATTCGTTTTATTATTATTCATTATGAAGATGGGCAATATATAAATTTCAAAGTTGAGCACAAGTCTAATTTACTGTTAGTATTATTCATTCATTAATAAACACAGAACTCATTATTATTGATTTTAATAATTGTCAATTTTTAATTTTCAAAAAGATGTATCATGATCAAATTTACTGCCAACTAACTAAATATTTTGTTACAAAATGTTCATCAAAACCATTTTTTATTCTTAAATTATTTTTTAAATAATTAAGTAATCACTTTTTAAAATTTTTTCAATCATTTTTTTTAAAATCTCCTTTTAAAAATGTATTTTAAAATCTGCTTTCATCAGAATAAACAGAATGAACTTTCGATTCTCGGAAATAACAAATATTGGTCGATGATTTCAAAAGTAGTTAATGGCAAGTTGCAACAAGAAAGACAAACACATATTTTTCCAATGAAATAGCCCTGTGTTAGTGATAGGGAAGGGGGAACTAAAAAATTGGCACTCCATTTAAAACACAATTTCGTGGCGAAAACACATTACGAAGATCGCTTTCCATTGATGCACCGATTACCAGCGGAATTGTATAACGAGTCCCCGGAGCCCGACCATTCGTATTCCGAGCAGCAAAACGACCTTCGCGACTCTCTCGACGGTCGTCCATCATGGCTGAGCACGACAGAATGCGCTCATTGGTTGCCTTAGAAAACGATATTCGATATAGTTTTCGTTATGGTTCATGGGGAACATAATTCGTTACCACTTGTGAAAAGGTGGTTTTTCACCCCTCCCCATAATGTTCCTGATTACATTTGCTTTTTTACTTCCCTATTCCACAGTTTATTGGAATAAATGGGTGAAATTCTTTTTAATCAAAATCGTTTGCTCCATAAAATTGATAAAGCGTGTGTTTTAAAGCTTTTAAATCGATATAGACTTCCACTTCTGGAACTCTCTCTTGGATAATTATTTTCTTAAATAATGCGTTTCGAATTCTATGTGTTGTTAATCCAAATTTGATGTAATTTTAATTTTTTAAATATAAAAATCTATTTCCTGGGTTTTCAGAAGCAAAATAAAGTTAATATTAAACGTAAAATATGTGAGATATATTAATTTTCCATTTAAAATTTATGAATTTATAAATAAAATTATTATACATTATCGTAAATTTTTGGCAATCTATATTTAAATATTATGTTTAAAAATGATAATAATAAAAAAAAAAACTCTCATTTTTATAATTTTTTTATAAAAACAAACATTAACGAGCTAACTTATTTATTTATTATTTGTAAAATATTTTTTTCGAGAATTTCGTTTCAGAGAGATTTAAATGAGGATTTTAAGAAATAAATAAGAAATATTTAAGGAATTATATTAATATTTTAACTCTTTCTCTATGTTTTATTAATCTCGCTGTCACTCGTATAAAATTTTGTAAAAGTTTTAAAGACTTATATGAGAGATTAGTTTATACTAATTTATATGAATTACAATAAAACTGTTAATCAATTAATTATAAATTCTTTAATAAAATTCTTGACAAAACTAAAATGAATATAATGATCATAAATTATTTCATTTGCAACAATAATCATAAATTAAATGTTTCTGATTTTTAAATAGGAAAACTCGTATATTAATAAATTTTTACGGAAGATAAAATAAAAATAAAAAATGGTATGCAACTGTACTATATTTGTAAAATAACACACCCTAAATGTACTATGTAAAATCAATAGCTCATAAATACCATCAATTTATTCAAAGGAGATATATTTGCATTTATCATCGATGTAAATGATGCTTTAGTTTATTAACAAAAGAAAGTAAATTAGATTCTAAATATGATTTGTTAAATTTTGCTTGTGTTTGTACTTTTCTAAATATTTAATATTAACTCATTTATTAAACATAGTTGATTTTGTCATAGTTATAAGTTGCTTTCAAAAGTATAAATCAATCATAAAAACGAATACTTTTAATAATCATGATTATAACCTCATAAATTTTTTTACTAGGTTTTAAGTACTTTTATGAAATTTGACCTGTTTTATAAAAAATTTATCAATCAGTTTCATAATTTTTAAAATTTGTAATGAAATCAATGTCGTCTTCATTGTCTCTTTTAATACATTTTAATTGACTTTTATGCATTTTATATGCGTGTTAGAGATAAATACAACGTTTTTATACATATTTTTAATGAAAATGAATACGATGTGTTTTCTTCTCGTAAAAGCAAAATAAAAATTGATTATGATGAAAAAGTATTAGTTTTAAAATCAATTTCATCTTCACCATAGTCAATTAAGAAACTAAGTGTGTTTTACAATACTTGTAAATTTCTCTGTCGTCAAAGATTTTTTGTTTTAATCTTATTGTTTCTTACAAGTGTCTACAGTGATAAAAAATAGAACGCAAATTTAATGGGGTCTTTTTATTTGACTTTCTTATCAGCTGGTGCACCGACTTTGCTTCTTTCATTTTCTTGTCTGCTACTCCAGAGGAAAATATATTTTACACAACATTGGATTTTTCGTGTTGATTTTTTTTAATTTGCTGGAAGAGAGAGGTTTTATATATAAAAATAATTTTTATCGTTTTAATATTATGTTTCGTTGTTCAAAAATATACGCATAGACTTTTTCAGATTTTCTAATATAATATATTTAATTTTTAATGTTTATGAGACAGTTACATGAAATATTTGATTATAATGATCCAATAATTTCTTTCAACAATAATATTCTTGGCCAAGGCCTCTGGAACAAGAACTACGGACTAGCCTAACCTTAGATAAAAAGGGATCTGCCTAGAAAGGGATCTTGACTTTTAAAAGTGATCAATTGGAGGACCATGGCTAAAAATAGAAAGATCCGTAGAAAAATTCCTGAGAAGGCTATAGTTTCTAACGAGCTGTTGTGCCCCTAAATACAATAATTTCGGAAATATATATATATATATATATTTTTTTTAAGAAATTTTTCTGGATTATTTGAAATTAAATTTTAAACGTGGTTAAAATTAGTCATCCTCTTTTTTATTTATTATTATTATTTGCCAATTCGAATTCATTGAACATAGTAAGTTCAATTTTTAGTCAAATTATAATAGCTTGACAAAGATCTGATTTGCTATATTTTTTATTTTTACTTTTCTACTTCATACTAACGCCGCAGTTACTTTAATTTACACCACATAGTAAGCTAACAATTAACGGCTGTTCTAAAATATTTGAAATCTACATATTACCTTCTGATAGGACATAAGGAGCCCTATATTCACGTGTTACCAAAGAGGGAACAAAAAAAAAAAAAAAAAATTCCAGAAATTTACACTATTAGATAAGCAAATATATAGCAATCATTGTTTTTAACAGTTTATGGATTCACTCTTTGGACATCTCATATAAGGGATTATTTTATCATCATACTATTTAATTGTAATTCATTTTAATAATCTAACTCTCCCTTAATTTTCTAGCAACGCAAGAATTGCTTTCTTATTTTACTTATATGATTTTCCAAAACTATAATTTTAGTTCGAAATCCTTTTTTATTGTCGTTTAGTAAAGTAAACATGAAAACAGAGGCTTAATTATTACAACTATCTTTTAAAGATCTGGATTTTAAGACTTAATTCCTTATTTATTAAATAAATTGAAAGAATTTATAATAACTTGGCTGCATGAAGATTAACATGCGCTTGTATTGATATGAATATTTGTTCTAAAGAATTCCTTATGTTAAAATCAAATGTATTACTAAGGACCAATATTGTGAAACTCGCTTTGAATTTCTTCTATTATATTAGAGAAGGCATTAAAAAAGAAGTAAAATGAATTGGGGGTATTTGGTAGCTCTATTAAACCAAAAAGATCGATGAAAAACTTTCCAAGCCAACGCAATCGTATTCTTTATTCCCTATCTAAATGATATCTAACAAATTAGCAAAACATATCAACAAGTCTCAATAGCCACAGAAATAAGCCGGACACTATCCTGGCAATATTGAGTTTGGGGAAAATAAAGTATTTTTGGGTTAGATCCCATATTTTCTACAAAAAGTTTTATGGAAGCGATATAATGAAGTTCAAATTATTTTGGTACATTGTTATTGTACATAATAGAAATAAAATTTTAAGAAAAAATATCTTTCCTTCTATTTTGAATCATTTTTAAGCAATTAAAAATTTTCTGTATATCAACATTGGTGCCCATGTACATATACTATAAATAATATTATTTAAAAAAAAACTAACACAAATTTAATACTAATGAATCATTGGTATCTTTACTATTTAGGTAATCAATAAACTCAAATCCGGCATCTGATGCTGAAAGGCATTAAATACTTCTGATGACCTGCTTATAAAAGCAAATAATGCAATTTACTAAACGACAGGAAAAAAGCAAATAACAAAACCCTGGTAAATAATGCAATTTCTCGAGATTTCAGAAGTTTAAAATTCTTTTAATATATTACATACAATACATTGATTAATTGTAATAAACTTTCTGAAAAAAAATCGCTTTATCCAAATTGGAACTTATTTCGTGTTTTACTTTACTTATCACTTGCTTTTCCTTAGGTTCATTTGACACTAAGCTTCTTTTCACATCATAATTGTTGAAAAAAAATTAGAAATTAATAGCCTTCATGTATGGACATAAAAGCTAAATGCCCCCTCCATGAAATTTTCATCCATACATAAAAATGCTACGCATGAAAAACGGTTAAATTTTGGCCAGTTGCCTATTCATCAGAAAAATATGTTCAGTCAGCAACAGAGAAGTGGTAAAAACATAAGCTTATCAGATAATGTTTTAAAGCCAATGATATTCTCTGGCATCACAGGTTCCGGATGAAATTGTTGATATTGATTTAAATCTGCAACTGTACGAATAAGAGTGTAATAATAAGTAACAAAATGCAGGGATTAAAAACCTTATCTGTTTTGATCAGTATTCATTCTTTTTAGATATAATTGCTTTTATAATTTTAAAGATAGTTCTAACTCTTTTCGAAAGATGCAGTAGAATCTTTCTCTTTTAGCTGTTCACAATTTTTTTTACTTCCGAATTTTGTCCAGGAAGTTGAATTAAAAGTGATTACATGAATTTGTATGTTTTTTATAACAAGATATTAGTCTCTGGCTAACTTAAAGCACAAGCTGTGTTCATTTTAAAATTTTGACTTAAATTTTGAGTATTTACTTAATTTTATTATTCGGATGTGGAAATCAAGTCCCTCTTGTATTCATAGCTGAGAGAAAAATTTTAAATTATCAGTAGTAAGAAAATAAGATATTCAATTTTTTGTAGAAGTAAGTCGTTCGATTTTAGCGATTTCTTGGAAAATTTTCGGTAAATTTCAGGATTTGGAAACTGAAATATCTTTACATTTTTTTCACTACTCGAATAACCAAACCATATATTTTTTTTAACTAAAATCTTAACATATACTAGATTTAAGTAAAAAAATTTTTTTAATCTAGTAAAATTAGTTGTTAGAAATTTTATAAATAATATATTTTTCATAATTTATTCTAAATTATTAAGAACGTTTTTAATTTTATCTGTTCAATTAATTTTTTAATGGCAGAGCTTATCATAGAGAAATATATTTGGATAACTTTTGTGTTTTTGTATTTCTAAAATCCTTACTGCTATCTCTCAATGAGCTCAAACTCTATGAAATGTTTTATTATTAAAGGAAAATAATCCGATTGTACAAAATGGCAATTTATTTTTAATTACTTTTCTTATAAATGAAATAAATTGATGCAATCAAATAAATATCTCATTTGTGTACCTATAAGTTTCATTTTTAAACTTTTTTAAAATTAAATGTATACATTGTATAATAAAAACTACATGCAACAAACACATAATGTTTTGATTTAATTATTTAAAATAAGCTTTAATTATATAAAAAAAACTTTTAACATTAACGGAATAGTTTTGTTAAGTGAATAATTTTGTTGCTCTAACATAAGACTCGTAAAATTCAACACTTGAGATAGCGGTTTCGAACTTGAATTCTACGAATATTTCAAATTTCTCTTATTTTTTTTCTCGCTTTCTATAACTATCTGCAAATAGAGGGATTTCAAAATGTTTTGAAATTAAAAAATGAATTGTCCAAAAAAAGGAACGAGAATTCCGAAAATAAAAGTATGACATTTTTTAATATATCCCTTTTTGACTCTTATTGGTTAATTTTTATTACTTATTTGTTTCATGCACTTAAAATTCTAAAATAAAAAATTTGTCATTTTTTTTATTTATTGCAAAATGATTCGAACATTCATTCAAAGAATCGTTTCCTAGAAGATTATTCTAAAGAAGCTTGAAGTAGAAATTTCTTTTTTATTGCCAGGGGATCCTAAAATTAATATGAAACGGTATCAATATTTTAGACTCTATTCTCATAAGAAATGGATTTTTAAAATAAATATATGGATAACTTGCGTATTTTAGCGACAATGTATTCCCATTCATTCTTCAAAAAAGCAATTGCATTCTAAATACATCTAAACTTTTATTATTAAGTGAATTTGAATGTCTTTGAATTTTTATGAAATATTTTGAAAAATATTTATCAAATATGCATAAAAGAAATTATCTTTATCTTAAAAATATAGACTTATTAAATATATAAACTATATTCCAAGCTTTCCTTTAAGATTCCGTATTCATGTCGAACACTTTGGTCACTAATTGCATCTAGATGCATTCGGATTAGATTCTTCCTTTGACTGTAAAACATTCTTTTCACTATAAGCAGCCATATTCGAGATGAGTGTTGAACCCAGGAATAATTGAATTGAAGATGACGGCAGTGACCATTCAATTACTAACTTGCATGCATAATTATGGTATTTAATCTGAAATTTGTTGCCAAAATATAAGTTCTTATAATGAATTCTTTTCTTTTTTTCTGCTTTTTGTAAATAATAGCAATGTGATCATTGATTTACTAACTTATGAATTTAATCTGTAAAACATATATAAATCAATAATGCTTGTTTAAAGTAGTAATTAAATATTCAATGATATTTCTGCATTGTTTTGCACAGGTTTGTTAAAGAAGCGTTGGGAAAAGAAGCAGGTTTTGTGATATTATGTTTTTTTATTATATCAAACAAAAGTTTCTACAGAGAATGATATATACTGCTTTATTATATAGATCTAATTCAAGAGATAAATACAGAAATGTAAATTATTGAATATAATGGTGTTTTAATTTGAGACTATATTTAGGCTATAGTATATAATTTAAAATATTTGGCGATATGATGAAAGTTCTTCTATTCATATTAATTATAAAAGAAAAAAATGTAGCTATAATGCAATAATTACTATATTACATGAAAAACACTATACTAACAATTAATAAAATAAGATATAAAATTAGTACATCACTTATATTTCAATATTTTGTATCTTCTAACATCAATGATTTATATGAATACGTTAGTATATTTAAATATTTATCTGAATGATTTTAGTTCCTTTATTGTCTTAAGTGCATCATTTTCTTGCCCAACTTCGGTACCTGATTACGTCAAAAATTGTCTAACTAAGCGAGCCTATGCAAATTCCGTTATTTCTAATGTTTTTGCGCTGGTATGGATTGAACAAGAGAGTTAAAAATGATAACAGGTGAGTTATCTCTTGAGAAGTGTGTTTAGCAGGCTACTTTTAGCACTTTTGGTCGGCAGAAAATCGTACCTGGAAACGAATTTAATAAAACAAATGTCAAAAATAATTTACAGTTTTTTTTAAAAGAGAATAATGATTTAATTCGGGTGAGTTTTATTAAAGCTTAAGGGGAATTTTCTTTTAAAATTTAATCCAATATATCCTGATATTCTGTTCATACTTCTATTAATTCAGGTGAATAATTGAGAAAAAATAGTATTTAATTGTTCTGAATATTTATGAAGTATATGAAAGGTGTTACATTATATTTCATTTTGTATAACTCCTCTTTAATGTAATTAATATTTAATATATTACATTAAATTATTTTATGTTCAATCATGTATTGTCCATCAAAATTTTCTTTTTGCCTTTTGTAACTTTTCTACATATAAATATAGTAAATAGTCTGACAATTTCTAATAAATGATGCTTTTAACAAATTCTTTATTCTGTTCTAAAATTTCCTTTTTTTTTATTTAAATAATATTTAAAGTATGTGAGAAGTCATCTTTTTTTTTTCAACCCCTCTCGAATTTTTCGAGTCAAGTAGGAATCAGAAAACCTGTTGCTAAATATTTATATGTTATTACAGGTTTCCTAATAAAATTCGTAAAATAAATTCTATTTTGATGATTTTATTATTAAATTATTTTCTTTATATAATTTGGTTGTGAGGGGGATAAAATTATATCCGTAAGCGTCAGGTGGGAACGGTGTCAAATGCTCATTCGCCGCATTATTAAATGCAGATATTTTCAATTATAAAAATGTTTAAAATGCATTGAAATCAATTTATACATTTTTACACTAATTGCGAAAAGATTAAATTTTCACGATGCGTGGAAAAGTGCATTTCCGCTGAAGTTGTATTTAATAAAAGAAAATTTTTAAATTTCCCAGTAGAGAAAAAATGATCAATCATTATCATAAGTCCAAAATCAATCAAAATATGAAAAATTGAATTTTCTCAATTAAAGATACTTGCATCTTCTAAAACTCTATTATGCCGGAAAAATTCAGAGCCTGCCTAAAATTAAAAGCCTATAATATAGCCCCTTTATATTTATGATCTTTTTAGAATTGATTTTCAGGATAAACTGCATTTTTATTTTCATATTTTTGAGTTACAGTCGGCTTTTTCTTACAGACAATAATGAAATTAATTTTTTAGTGAAAAGCAACATAAATTACTTAAGATTTCTGCAAAATATATTTGTTAGCATTACTTTTTGTAAAGTCCCATTTTTCAGTAAAGAAAAAGAGCTCAAAACTTTAACTTGTAAGCATCTGTAATTCGATGAATTTTTTAGTCGCACGACTATGTTTGTCATTATTTTCATTATTACAATGTTTGCCATTATTTTCCTTTGAAAATGTCCAGTGCGATTTTTTGGAAAAAAATTTGCCAAGCATTACTTGAAACTGGAACGAGAATATGAAAAAAATGTAAATTTTTCACAAGAATACAGAATTGACTTCATTGACTAAGAAAATGTGTTACATCATTTTAAATATTCCTTTAATTTTTAACTATAAATTTGTGATTGAAGATTGAAAAAAAATTTATTGAATACTATAGCTCTGGACACACATACACATATTTCCAAAGGAACATTATAATTTTGAGATAGACATGCTACTTCAATTATGTACTTTGTTGGAAAAAATATGTTCAAAATCAGTCAGGAAGTCATTAAGTCGTTTGGTCTGAGAAAAGAAGGGAAATCTTTTCGGAACCTCCCACCGGAAAATTCAACAAGTCAGCAAGTCATACTTCCTCATTCTCTTGCAAGAAACCCCCCTTGCAAAGGGGTTTTGACTGTCTTTTGAAAATTGATGAGGAAAGCTTTTGACATGTGTTTGCAAACATCTATGAAGAGTCAAAATGCTTCTGAACAACCCTTCAGTCTCTACGTCTAGTTGTTGAGGGTGAAGCGTGGGAACTTGGATTTTCGAGCTTAACGACCTCATCATCATTTATCATGTCATTATCACAAAACGATGTACATATATAGCGTGAGAAATTTATTATTTGAAAGCAAATGTATGTTTGGAATTTTAAGAGCATTTCGTCATGAAAGAAATTTAGTACAAAATGTTGATGTTCATTATATTGTTTTTAACATTCCAATATTTAATGTAAAATTTTTAATTTAATATAAACAGAATTTATTTTAAATTCCCAATTATACGTGTTATACTTGATATTTATCAATCAAACCTAAAAATTTTAATGGAAACTGTCACAAATTTTAAAAGAAATTTTTTATACTTTTTTTTCATTTTTTTCTATTAAATTTTATTTTTTGGATATATATATATATGTGTGTGTGTGTGTGTGTGTGTGTGTGTGTGTGTGTGTGTATGTGTAAGATGTGTTTAGAAAATCAAGAAAAACTGTGTCATATAATATAAATATAAATAAGGAAAAGAAAAGGGTATAAAATAAGAAAAGAAAATTTATATGACCTAATCGAAAAAATTTATAGGAACCAAATTGATATTAAATTGAATAGTTTCTTCATTTTTTTTCTTAATTTTTTTAAATACATCTTGCTTAAATTATTTGGTATTTCTCTCAATAGCTTCTTTTGCACTGGTTTGATTTCCTATAATATTTGTTGATAGATATTGTATTTGGTTTTACTATTTTTCTATACATTGTATTTACTGCTTTATATTATATATATATATATATATATATATATATATATATATATATACAAATTTTTTAAAACAAAATATTTGACGTCTTGTTACGTGTGCGGCAATCGAAAAGAAAACAGTTAAACGGGAACAAACAATGAGATGGAAGATCTTATGATATTTCTTTCTTCGAATCCGTCGGGGTAGATAATATCGTCAATACAGTCTTTCACGCTTGTTACCGAAATCTATTCTAAATGCTTCCGGGCATACGCGGCCACTTTACACATGGTGCTTTTCCGATCTGGGAAACCTCTTAGTAATTCCCAAGTGACTTAAGAAGCCACATGGGTGGCCTTTCTCACGCCAGGATGACTCTAAAGCCTATTTAACAATTAGATGGTCAGATATTGACCACTTACAACGTTCCTGTTTTTTTCCGACCGTTGAATATTGTGTTTTTCCGACTGGTGTTGACAAAGCTCGTTTTTATTTTGATAAATTCCCAAATTTAACTCTAGAAAAATAACTAATTTTTAGAATATAACTTCAGGAACAAGATATAATCATTTATATTTCTGCCAAAAATTGCTATCACTCACAATAATATGAGAAGAAAAGTTCGATTTATTTTGCTGATTAAAGTGCTTCAGTATAATTTATCTGCAATTGCTTTAGGTATTGAAACTATAATATAATCAAAATTCAAATGCTTTTTGATCAATTTGTGCCGGAAATAAATGCAAACATAGTAAGATTTTTTTCCTCTGAATTCGACGGGTAAATAATATATTGACATTATTTATATTTATTGTAAATTAAATATATTGTAAACATATCACACATTTTTATTTTACATATTATACATACATTATTTATATTTATTATATATATTATAATCTCAATAAGCATTTGAGCTTGATTTAGTCAAGGAAAAAAATTGTGATACATTTTTATAGTGTGAATGGTTTTATCGTTCGAATTTTTGTATTATATCATATCCCCATTATATTTCGCTTGCTTTAAATATTATTTTTTGTATTTTCAAATTTACAATGGCTTACTAAGCGTTAAGTAAGTGACTAAACTCTCATATTCATCAAACATCTAAAGCAAGCATTTCTTGGAGCCATTTAATATTCGTAGGATTTTTTGCCCTTTCTACTGGTATAGAAGAGGCGATGCTCTAGCTCACGTATCTATTTCATAATTTGATCTTGATTGAGAATTATATGCATTTGATGATGGAGAGCGTAAGCAGAATAATCATTAAGTATCGTTCAGATTCATATCCACGTCTGTCTCAGCTGACACCCTGCATAGAATAACTTGATTTACTCAGAAATCTCATTCAAAAAGATTGAATTAAATGTACTTTGGAAAGAGCTTTTCCTGAGCACACTTGATACTTTGGAAAAAGACCCCATTCTTATCACGAGCTTAATATCCCGAGAAAAAGGCTGACCGACTCTCTTACAGTTTTAAGATGGCCACATCAAATTCCTTATATATTTTCAAGGAGAGAGGAACCTTACGTGGTGTCATTGGTGTAGGGCTGAACAAGTCTCCTCTGTCTATATTCTCATATGCTTGGGTTTTATGGTTCCCGAGATTTTAAAGAATCCATATTTGTTTATAGATTTTTTTTTCGGAAATTTTTGGCTTTACGGTGATGGTTAGCGTTGCTGCACCATCTGGAATTAAAAAAATTTGACATATACCGTTATATTCATTACGTACATGTTTTGTGTTCATTTCATTAAAATGCATGATTAAAAGTCGTTTTTAAAAGAGAATCAAACCTATGGATCTATAGACTTTTCAAAACTTCAAAAGAAATATTTGATGCATATTTAATTTTTATAATATTATAATATATGAGGCCTTACAATTACAAATCAATGTGATTTATTTCTTTTCTGACTCTTACTCTGTATTTTCTAATTTTACATCATTATTTATCAGAATATGTGGATTCTCAGCCAACATTAACTATTAATAATTCATTGTATTTAAGTAGCAGGAAAAACAGTTTCGAAACACGAATTCTAACAAATAATTTTGCAGAAATGTTGCCTGGTAATGTTGAACAACGAATAAATGTCAAAGCTGACACTTGATATTGCCATATGACGATACATTTTCTCTTCTAACTTTTACTTCGTATATCATTATGAAAATCTTATCCTGAGCTAGAATTGCGTGCATTCCAATTCCAATGTTAATTTCTTAACCAACCAGACTCTTCATCAAATGATATAATTCAAATCATTGTCTTTTTAGAATATTAATTAACTATGAAGTTGGCTGAATTTAAACTATTTCTTTAATGAAGCAAATTGTAAATATGATTCCGCAAATTAGAAGTAAAATTTTATTCCGATATTATTGAATTTTAATTGCTTATTTTTTTATTGGTATCTTTTTGTGAATAAGCTAACATTACGCTCCAAATAATATACTAATTGTGTTTTAGATCCCTTACATTATGCTTGAAATAATATAAACTCCGGATCTACTTTTAAAATTTCGAAACTGATACTAATGATTGGGAAACACACGATTTGCGCACAATCTCGGTGATAAAAAAATTGAGATGAATCTGGTTTCATTTTTTTCTCAGCCTTGTACTGCGATTCTTATTTTCCTTTATCAAAATTGCCAGTACCCTGCTGATAGAAAATCAAGCAAAGAAGCAAGATATTCCTTTGATCGCAGGGCCCAAGTACAAGACATTAATGTCGTAAAAATGTTCCGAAAAACAAGTCGAAACAAAGGTTTGTGAGGACGCAAATCTGCTGGTTGATTTACAGCCTTGCAAACAGATGTATCTTGTTCAAACAGGACGGCCAGGTTGCGCATTTCACCGCCAAAAACGACCCGCCTGATAAGCTGGCATCCGATTTCGATGAAATTTTTTCTTTTTCTTGAGGTAATACGCTTGACCCCTTTACACCTCACCTGCGCACTTGCGTTGCTATGCTGAGCAATTGTTGCCAAAATGGAAGTGTCTAAAAATAATAATGCCGACTATCCAAATTGCCCAATCAAGAGCCGTAAGTGAATAATTTTTGAAATTGGCATATTTTTTCAAAAATTGCACCAATATTCTTTAAAATTTCCGAATAAAAGTGATGTTAAATTAATATATTTATGTATTTATTTTTGTCGATATAAATGCAAAAAGAAAGTGTTACAATTTCCATTTATCGTAATATTGGTAACAAAAAATACATCGCCCTAAACAAACTTATCCGTAAAAATAAGAATAGCTTAAAGACATATTGATCATAAGAAATATTTTTGAGTCGGAAAGCGTAGATTGAGATATTTCTTTCTTAGTGAAATTTTTTAAGGCCATTTTCAAATTGATGTTGTACATTAAGTTTATAAGGAACCAGATGATTTATACATTCATTGCTTCGATAAATGAAAAGTATTATATATTTCTAAACTAAATACAATTGTTTAAAACTATATCATCCTATGAAATCTTCTGTAAAACATCTATGTGACATATTTTCTTTCATTTATATACATTGATCAATAATAAAAAGCCAATAACAAAGAGAATTTCAAAAATTGAATGAAAATTCATATCAATGGGATATAACAAGAATATAAAATGGCCCATCGACAGAGAATGGACTTTAGAGAATCGTCAGAATTTAAACTAATCTGAATTTATTGCTATAAGCAACTTCATTTCATAGAATTTGTACTTCTCATTAGCTAGAATTTTGGTATGAAAAATATTTACTTTTTGTCCTATTTTATATTTTCCTTTACTTTTTTTGTAATGATATATAAGAAATTATAGTTTAGAATACGATCAGATTATCGTGTTGCCACTTGTCAAAATTCCAAACATAATCGAAACAAATGTTTCTTACAGTACTGCTTTCAAGAGCTTTTTTCAACAAGGCAATGCTCTAAGGCTTTTTGCAAATGTCTCAAAAGTATGTATCAGTTAAATTGATACCTTTCCATGCCCAACATAATTCTCAAATTTTACCTTATCAAAATATAACACGACTGCATGAGACATTTACTTAAATGCTGTTCAGTATGATCTAATGGCAAATTTTCCCAATTTATGGTCAAAAATGCCTTATGTTTTCAATGAACTCTAAATACCATCATTAAGGACCTTAGTGCACTCTACATTTGTGCTAAAGGTAATGTACAGGGAAGTCTGGTTGGAAAGAAGACTTTCGTGAAGAGCAGGTAACAGATTTCGATGCCTGTTTTATTTGAATGGCCTCAAGTTGAGAGGACAAAACAACATAGCATGGGGAACATCATCTTCCCATTTATGATTTCGTCACATGAACGTGACCATTGGCTGTGGCTCAATATTTATTCAAAATTTGTTTCAAAATTATGAATATGGTAGTTGTCAAAATTATGAATATGGTAGTTGTCAAAATTATGAATATGGTAGTAGATTCAAAATTATGAATATGGTAGTTGTAGTAGTTGTAAATGTTAAAATCATCAAATTATCATTGGAAACGTACCTATGATTTAAATTTACCAAAGCAACATAGTAATACGGCAGTCTAGAATTCTAACAACGAATTTTTTCCATAATTTTTCTTTTGACCAGAAATTTTAATCATTTACTTAAATCGAAAATCACACTAATGCATGTGAAATTTTTTATTCAAATTCTACAACTCCTCATTGGAGCTCCAATTTGAAGATAGAGTAATTATCTGCATTTAGTCGTTGTAAAACTTGAAAGAAATTGATACATGACCGTAAGCTTTGAGATTATTGCAATTTCTTTTAAGACGAAAGAGAATAAAGTTAAATCTAACAAATAAAGTTAAATTTAAAGCATTTCCCCCTCCTCCTTGGCAAATGCTTTAGATTTAACTTTGTTCGTTTGAAAGATTAATATATTTTCTGTGCCATAAAGAATTCATTGCTTCAATATTTACTGTAAAAAATGTCAAACTAATTCCACTAAGGAGCTTTTAATTTCTTAAACTCCTACCCTGCAATAATTCTTTGCTTGCAGGGTAGGGGTTTAAATATTAAAAATTATAAATCAAAAGAAATTATCAAGTTTAATTATGAGAAAGCATTTATTCCTTATTTTCAATCTAATTTCAGAATCACATAATACTGCTTTACTTTTTATTGTATAGTACAAAGCAGTAAGAAAACAAAAAATTAAAGTAAATGCAGAGAAACTGCTCTACTTAAAATATCCCTTATGATTTTTCATACAATAATTCATTCAAAAATAAGATTCACACTCACATATATACCAGTGAGAATTGAATAATGCATATATGAGTATTCTTATATATAATATATATGAATTTTATGTACATTATATGACTATATTAGATCACATAAATATAGTTTTAAAATAAAATATATTAAAAGCAAATTTTATAATAATTAGAATTCTATCAAAACAAAACTTCATAAAATCACCGATATATGATTTCTGTCTTAAAGTTTTGATTCTACGGAATTTCAGATTATTAACATTTTTTGATTAAAGTTTGTATAAAAGTTGCATGATAAATAGAAAAATAGATATCACGTACTTGTATTAAATTTTTATCTTTTAATAATATTTATTCTTACATATAGAAATTCTTTTCTCATTTTTCATTCAAACATTTGTTATATTTGTTAGGAAGTAGGTTGTTGAGTATTTCAAAATAGGTTCAACACTTTTAAGTAGCCAAAAACCTATTTTCAAATGGGAAGAATAAAATAAAAAAAAAAAAAAAAGAATTTAAAAAAATATGGTCTAAAAATTTCGAATTTTGAAATTAATTTATGTATTTGTAATAAAAGACTAGACTTAAGCAAGAAACTAAAAATACACCTTTTAGCTTGCAATAAAATTTAATCTCAGAGTATGATATAATACGTTGCAACATCTCAAGGTTAAAAATATATGAACGATGTCTTTGCATAAGTTGAGTTAAATAAAAGAAAAAGAAAAGAAAAGAAAGAAAACTACCAAGTGAAACTATATTGTCGTAGCAAAATATACGAAAATCCTTGATCCTGAAAGTGTTAGCAAAAGTTGCTGTCTTTAACTTGAGATAATTTTAATATACATACATTTTGATTTTTTTTCTGATTCTTTTTTACAATATAAAAATATATATTCGTAAATTTTACTTTTAAAGTGGAAATTTTTTTATTAATAAATGAAACACTTTTCGAACAATTTTATTTATTCTTCGTTGCAATGAAATTTTTGCGTGATTAAAGCTTATTTTAATCGAATAAAACCAAAATCTTCGGAAATTGTTTTATCAGATTCTGTTGCAATGAAACATGACTGTAATTATAATATATATTATAATTGCACTGCAATAATTTCATAATATGCAACAAGAAAACATTGATTGCATCATAATAATTAAAAACTATTTTTGATCATCAATGAACAAAAAAATGACATATCATAAAATTTAAAATATTCAAAAAATGAAGTATGATATATATTCGTAAATCACTATAAATACCATTCTTTTTTTATTTTTTCCGTTGTTACTTTCAAATTTAATTGCTATTTTCATTATGATAAAATTATCAAGATTAATGAGCATGAATCTTAATACAGTTACATATTATGTGCTAAATAGGATGATATTATATAACATCAGATAGATATAACGTGTTATCGTATGAATACATTCTTTATAACTTTAAAGAACAGGTTGGAAAAATCTCTATTTTTCTAAACTCAAGAATCCTAAAAATTTCGAATCATTAAAATATTTATAAACAATATAAATAAAAAGTAAAAAAATGATATACTTTTTTATGTAAATAAAAACGAAAATCACACTGAATAGAAAGCGTATAACTACAAATGTAATTCATAAAAGACTAATTATGAATGAAATATAACTTTTAAAGATAAATTAAATATTTAGGTAAAATTACAGGAAGGAATTATTTTTTAATAAACTAATTTTCCAAAATAAAATTTTGTTCAAAGGATTTTAAGTTTATTTAAAAAAAACTTACAATTGTTTTGATAATCGCTAAGTGAAAATAATTAACACAGCATCATATAAAGAGAATAATGTAAATTATTTTCAAAAACTCGGAACATTAATTTAAATGATAAAAGATGATTTTTATTCAATAACAGTATGTACTTGATACGAATGATTAATAATTTAGACATTAAAGTAAGCAAACTATGATTTTTCTGTATGTGTGTGTTATAAATTTTTTAAAATAATTTACATATTCTTATTTTTATGTAAAGTATATTATTTATAGTATTTGAAATCCATTCTCCATGATTCCTAGATTAAGCTATCTTGAAATAAAGATATTCAGAACAATCAACATAGTTGGAAATTTTGTTTATGAAACAAATCTAAAAAAACCTCATCGTGAGTTACTGAAAAGTATATATATATATATATATATATATATATATATATATACTCTTAATTTAAACATGCATGAAGATCCATCATCTCAAATGACATAACAAACCAGAAATAACATAATAATAAGTTTTTGAAATCATCAACGCGATATGTACTAATGGTCTTTTTCACATTTTATCATTTTAAATGAATGATGTATTTTTGAATTTTTATATTACAATATATAATACTTCCTAACGGCAAGTAAATTTTACCATCAAAAATAAGATGATTTTAGTTACTGGTATTTTTAATGAAAAATCTGAAAAATTAATTCCCTCGTAAAAATTCTTATTTTTACGCTGGAAACGTTTTAGATTTCTTTAGTAATTCACGAGAATCATGTTCTTATTAATACAACAAAATGTTAAATCCCGTGATGAAATGATTTTAAAAAATGCAAAAACTATGAAAATATATATATATATATATATATATAATGTCTTCCTTTTCAGTATTCTTTACTGAGAAATATAATTAATATTTATTTTTAGAGAAAAAATAGTACTTTGTACACTTAACAGTACCATTAACAATATAACCTATCTATATCTTCTACATTTAATCTACATTAATATCTTAATAATAGAGATGTAATGATATAAGCTTCGTGATCTGTTTAATATAGTGTATTAAACAAAATTTTTGTGACAAAGATTCTATTGATTAAATAACGGCTACAGCATACAAGAATAAAGAATTGTTGCTTTCTTCACTTCGATTTCTTCAATTACAGTCAAAGGAAACGCTAGTGAGTTAAAGTACTTTCAATACTCCTTCACAAAAAAGTCATAAATATTTCCATGCTGGAACTGTCCATTTCTGAAGAATGAAGTAATGCATAGTCCCTTAAGGCCAATTTCTGGACATTGGAAATATCTTCCTACGGAATGGCTAAAATCACCCTTTTGTGCCGTAGTTTACGACTTTCTTTTGCGGCTTTTCGCAGGAGCGGTGTCCGCTGACATTTTTATGGCGTAACTTAATGGCGAGCAATATTTACAATCTTTTCAGCGCACGTAACATCATGTAACAACACGTGAGAGGAACTATAACTAGATTTTTGAATTTAACCAGATCGATTTTCGGAACAAATAGAGACAAAATGGCTCATGAATCAGGTTTTGTTTTATTAAATAATTATAATTTCTAATGTGAGTTACATCAATTAAAAATAATTTTTAAGATATTATTGAGATCAACGTATTTCATATCTAATATATAATTTTTATCAAATGAGCATAATTGGAATATATTCGATTTAAAACTCGTCTTAAGTAAAAGTTAAAGAAATTTAAAAATGCATTCTCTTTAAATAATATCTCGTACAAAGCGAAGCAATATTATTCACATACTAATACAAGCAATGTTTCGTTTAGTTAAAGTAATTATTACGTAATGTTAAATTACTTTAATCTGCTGCAACATTAATTTTAACCTAATTCTTCAGGCTCATTTATTTTTTTTGTAAAAAACATATGTATATAAAACACACCTAAAGAAAAGTTTATGTTACATCATTATATAATAGTTCAATAATTACCATGTGTTGACACAGTATTTGTATAAAATATTATATGCTCTATATTATATATATTAGGCAATAACGTAAGTTTTCTTTGTTAGTATGTATAAATATGCTAATAAATATATTACATTAAATTTAAAAACAAATGTGTTGCAGTTGAAAATAACCGAAGAATTTATATATATTAGTAATAATTGATACTGCCAATGCATCAAATCTATTTTTGAGCCCCAAAACAAAAATATTGGTTACAATAATAAAAAAAGAAGACAGAATAAACATTTGCTCATCAAACATCAAGATTTCTAGTTAACATTTGCACTTATTATTACAAATTATTAAATAGTTACATAATGAGTCATAAATTTATTTTTATATTTTTACATATGATTAAGACGTTATAATATATTTTATAAAAGACACTATTTTAAAAAAGTAGCTTCTAAACACATTTGTGAAACGTATGCTGTAAAGGTTTATTGTAGGTTTTTTTTTATGATTCAGGGATTTTCTAAAAAATATGCTCTGGATTTTATGCAGTTTCAATTTATTTCTAAAATTTCAATTTCGTATTTTAGTTATAATTTGTTATATATATATAAATAATAATAGAAAAATTTATTGTATATTGAAGTTATCTCAATATTCTTATTTAAAAATGTAAAAAAGTTAAAAATCTTATTTTCTTAGAAATTCTTTCAAAACAAGATTAATTATTCTTCAATAAAATAAACTTTTTTCACCGAAATGTATAAAAATTTAGTTGAGATATGCAAATGATACATCTTTACATCATTTATGAAATTTCTTTTCCTTTTCAATTTTCGTAAATAATTTCATCACATAAATGCAATTTAATTTTAAATAAATATGCATATGATTGAGAAAGGTTACCTAAGACAATGATACTTTTCATTTTATTCTGCTTACAAATATTCTTTTGATAAAAGAAATTGGCACGATTATGAATTTTTTTTTAGCACAGCAGTCAGCTGGAGATGTATATATTTCTTAATATCTCATCATTTTGTAAACAATAGTTTTATATTTTGTATTTAAATGACAATTTCACAATGTGAGCAATATAAATATGGGTAAAAAATTTTTAAATTTGTCCTTGTAACTGTATTGTGATGTGTGTTTATGGAGAATCTCAGAATCAAATTTTTATGCAAAATCGTTCATATTTTTTTTCTTCCTGTAACACAATGTGGTTTGATCTTTTTATTAGATTAAATTTATTGCCCTTACGTAAATTTTTTCAGTAAGCAAAAGTGTTATTTGAATTAACACACATTGAGAACGAACAAAAGAAACTTACATTGAAGTTCAAAGAAACTAAATTTTATATTTGATGACAAGCATAGATAAATACAGAAAAACTATCGAAATAATTCTATTTCTAATAATGTATAAAACTTTAGTCTCTCTCTCTCTCTCTTGCTTACTTTTTGTTGTTACAAACATATTTTGTTTTTCTGTTTTTTTTTGTTATTACTAACAATTTTAAGCCATGACTATTCAAGTTATTCAATGTAATTTTAGTGTTGTTGGCATTAAACAAGTATTAACTTCAAAATGAGAATTTTATATCAATCATGTATAACGTTTCAGTGTTGTACTGAATTTGAAAAATACATCATCAACCTTCCGCCAATAAAGCCCTTTTAAAATACATTTTAACTATTATTTTTATTTTCATGAATTTTGCATTTTTAGAAGAAACATAGTTTACTATTCCTTCAGCTTTTGAAAATCTGTATTCTTAAATAAATTGGAATGCATTTAGTTAATATTTAGCTTTCTAATGTATAAAATGCTTTTTGCCCAGTATAGTAAAACATTTAAAATATTTTTCACGTCAGATGTAATCAGTGCTTGTAGATTTAATTCAGAAAATTTAACTCAATAAATAAACGAAAATTTGACTCCCATAAATTATAAATTTAATGGATTCTTAGAGAAACAAATTTTTATACTCTCAAATTAATAGACATAAGTTCCCAAATTGATTTCAAATATATTTTTATGCTTTTTTACATCTATCTTAAAAAAAAAAAAATCAAAATACCAATTACATATTTAATTTATAACTTGCTCAGTTTTTACATATAAATATAAAATAAATGACTGTGTATATATATATATAAATGATATAACATTCCAATTTATTCAGGGAATCTTCATAACTCCTCATTGTACATTTTAATGAAAACGTAAGTAGTTTTAATTCCCTTCAATCGAAATGCATTTCAATCAGAATACTTAATAGTATTTTTGGAGTACATTTGAGTGTGAGTATTTTATTAAAAATTTTAAAATAACTTTTATGACTTAATATGGCACTTGCCTGGATTAGGTTGACTTTGGTACGATGTTCTTTTTATCCACTCGTATGGACTCCTGGCTGGTTGGGGCCTGCAAAGACCATTCCCTGAAGGATGATTCACGTGCATGGACAGTATAGGTGATTCGGATCCACTCATGCCATCACTGGAAACCGCCACAACTGAATCAGAACTTGGATGATCGTGGTTTTCCGCGACTGGTTCCAGTTTTTCCTGAATTCTCATGTGTCCGGAAGTGGCCAAGGAATAGTCAGCCGGGCCGACATCTCCAATGTTTCTCTGGAGATGGTAATTCTGGCCGTTGTCGGTCGTGAATTGCATGACTCCCTGTGTTTGGTAATTATTGGGACTAGTGGATAGAGACATCCAGTCTTCCACTAGTACATGCTGACGGGAAGTATTATTAGGAGACATCGTATAAATCGGCCACGTACTTGACAGACTTTGTTGATAATTGTTGTTCACACCATTGTCCATTACTCCACAGGGATTGAAGTTGAGATTGTCCGCGTACTGGGTGTACGCTGTTTGGTGGTGACCATAATTTTGCGGCACTCCGTAAGTTGAGGTTTGGTGACGAACTGTAGGCGAAAACATGTCATAGGTTGGAACCATGTCTCAATAAAATAATTCCGATTACATCTAAATCTCTAATAGTCTCTTAGATAATTTTATAGGATCAAATTTTAAAAACTGCTTTTCTCATGCCACTGTAGAGAGTTCTCACACAGAGTTGATGACAGAATTACTTTGTTTTGCGTTCTACGATGGGTTAACTCCTATCCGTCTACATAAGGATACCATCGTCCAATGAAAACTCGTCTAGAGGCGGTCTTCCCACTGTCTTCCAATCTCTACTCTAGGTAGATTTTTGACACACGCCCTCTTTCTCGATGGAACTTTTTCACCCAAGCGCCCGAAACCCTCTGATCCTTGCGCAAGGAAAATAAACAATAAAATTTTGATATCTCATGGCTTAGTGAATTCGAAATTGTAATCGACCAAATAATTATAAAATGCTTAGAAATGAATGAAAATAAATTGGAGTTGGAAAGTAAAGAAAAATTTAAATGGCTAGTTTAAATTATATTTTAAAATTGAGATCATTTTTTTTATAGAATATGGAGATTTTAAGATTTTAAAAATACCAATTTTATTAATCTGTAAAATGTATTGTTTATTAATAAGTTTTTTATGGTGAAATAAAAAGTATTAAATAACGGATGATTGTTGATCCCGTTCAGTTAGTTAAATTTTATTACAGTAGAGCTGTTAAAAAATATAACTATCTGCAGAAAGAATATATTTTAATTATTGAATATTATCTATTTCCTTCTTTACATTCATCATCCACAGAGCGATTTTATAAAAATGTACAACTTTTGATGTTTCTTTACTATTTTAATATTAAAAACATTCATATGTGGTATTAAGAGTATAAAATTATAGATAATTATTATTCGCATTCAGATAATCAGAATTATTGCTAAATTAAACAAAAAATTATCATTATTTGCTTTAAGAGAAACTTTTTCAAACACTGAACATTATTTGTTTCATGCATATTTATTCTATTTCCACATTGATCTAATTTAAAAAGAGGAATTTCTGAAAGTAGAATACTATTTCTCAGATTTCTTAACTGCTTTATTTTAAAAAATATTTGTGATATTTCACACGGATTTCAGTTGTGCTAAAGGAAAGTAAAAGCCCTTTCTTTTAAAGGAAGTTTCAATTTAAAATATTACAGTAAATACAGTAATAATTTAAATTAAAAGATTGGGGATATTTCTCCGCAATCTTTCTTTTTTCTATCATTTAAAGTCTTTCATTTTCCAATCATGGGACATATTTCTATTAAATCACTTCAAAGCAGTTGCCTAAAATCAAATGTTTCAAAGTAATATAAATGACAAATGAAATGTTTCTTAATACTTGCTTTACAGTAACACAGTATCATATTTGTTGACATGTAAAATTAATATACAGATTTTTATATTTTTCATAATGAATTCCCTCAATTACAATTCTCCATAAACTGTTTATTTAATACTAAATTAAAGAATTTGTTTTATTATTATATTTATGTGATATTGTATATAATCATGTAACAACTATGAAAAGAGTGGTAAAATTATTTGCGCAAATTAACTTTAGTTTAGTTATTGTTTATAACAATTAATTAAAACAAATTTATACTCTTAATTACTATATTATTATAATATTTTTATTAAAATAAAAGTTAATAAAATTACTTTTATATAAAATAAAAGTTTTTTCTAATATCTTTCTTCTATATTTTCTAATAGGGCAGACTTTTGTGTTACTTTCAATTTTTTTTTATTTGTTTCCTGATCACCATCTATGACGATCGTTGGTTAAAAGCGCATATTTTTAGTTATGCGGATCATAAAAATTAGATTCGGCGATCAACCAAAATTGTCTTGGCGGTAAGCCGATCGATTCCGGTCTCATTAAAAAACACCCTTGCTCTAAAAACTACTATTTCCTCTGAAGGCTCACTGAAAAATAATAAAGTCGATATGAAAATATAGCAATAATTTGTCTATCAGTTGTTAATAAAGTAATATTTGAAATACAAAAAAATTTTTTGGTGGTGGTGGTGGGGGGAAATAGTATGTTGATTTATCGGCATGAGATTTTGAAACTAATTAGTATTCACCACGGCCTTGAAGCAGAACTATCTTCTATCTAGAGATGATTCTCAGAAAATGCAGCAACTGTTAAAAATTTGAAGTCAGACGCAACATTTCTGCATGTCTACCGTAGTGAACGCTTTAGAGTTTTCTATAGATAATTTCCTTTGCAACATGTGAAGAAGATATGCTTTTTCAACAAGTTCTGCTACTGGTGGCTGAGCTACGGATATTTGAATGCTAACAACGGCTTTCAACTAAAAGGTTATACAGTGTTAAATAATCATTACATTTAATATGCAACGTAACAGAGACATGCTACCTTTGTTTGAATAGTGATTGAAATATAATCTTAGAGAGTTCCGATTATAAATAAAACAAATTTATGTTATGCTTTAAAATGATATTAAAAATTCTAGGACAGATAGGATAAGGAATTCAATATTTATTACATTGAAAAACTCTGTACTATATTTCTCCTTAGTATGTTTTTTAATCTTGTCTCTTATCTTAACATACCATTCATTTCTATTTATTTTTATCTAAATTATTCTAAGTTTTCATCGTGACTGAATTGTCAATGTGCATCATTTTTCTCATAATTTGCTGAGTCGAAATTCATTTTAAGACAGGGAATATCGTGGAAAAACGCATGTTTCCTTATTTGCTTGCCTCTTCATTAATATCAAGCAATTTTAATGTGAAGAATAAAATATAAATTCATTCAGGACTAAGAGCGGTCTTTGCTTATGTTAGAACTTAAGGGGTATAGTAAAGATAAGAAATATTAACCCTCTATAGAGAGAATTTCTTTTTTTTAATTGATAAAAAATCCTTCTTGTTTGTTGAAAGTTTTTCTGTGGATTCTCTTAAAAAAATGTTTGAAAATTGAATATTTTTGCCTCTAAAAATCAAAACAAAAATATTTAAGCAATTAGATAAAAGATTTATTTAAAAAAAAAAAAAAAAAAAACAGTTATGTATCACAATTGAAATATTAATTAACTTATTAGTTCCTTAATTTCAAATTTCATCTTAAACAAAATTAAGACTTTAAGTTTAGAGAAGAAAATATTTTAGCATAAATTTATATCCTTATAAAATTAAGTTTGTAATCTCACATGTATATACATGTATTATCGAGATTATATATTAATTAAAACTCATATAAACTTTTACAGCTATTACTGTTTGATAATTTCTGAAAGCACATACACGTATAACATAACTAATAAAACAATAATAACAATACCTAGTTAAAACGATATGATACCACATTCAATTAAGTTCGCATGTGGATACCATATCGCTTTAACTAGAATTTTAAAAGTATATTATTGTAATATTTACTTCATATATCATTACCAATGTCAAAACAAACATATCTTCGGGAAACATAACATGAAGTCAAAAATCTCTCAACAAAAATATTTCTGTAAGTTACAAACAATGATCAAGTTCTTTGTTTATATTGCTGTCTGAATGGCTGGGAAATGGACAGAATCCTTATGCAAAAGCCACAGTGTTTTCATTTTAAATTGTCTCATCTTGGGGGGTCTTCTCCGTTGTCGGCTTCTAAAAGGTTCTGATATTTTCCCGGAGGTGTGAATAGGCGGGTGGTCTTTGTTAGCCCTGTAGTGGTGCACGCGCCACGAGAAGAGGGAAACTGAGCTTGTCGCCAAAAGCAAACAAAAAGAGTCCCCTATCAGCAGGCAGGTGACCTATTAGAAATTTTCACCTGTTACAGAAACCATTGTGAAGATTACACATAGTGTTATGCAACAAAGGAACTGACCTTTAGAAATATATTTCACAGTCTGAATAAGAAGTATCCCATTGGACCACCAGTACTTTCTAGTTAGAAAGTAGGAAAATAAGTTTTGGGAATTATGTCTAATAATTACTCTATATATTGAAACATTTTCATACATCTTCGCCTAATTTTCATTACCACACTGAAGCTGAGCCATACTGAATAGCATATGAGAAGCATAAACTAAAGCATTAATATTTAAAATATCTAAATTATATACATTTCATATTTTTAAATATTTCCATTGGAAATATATATTTATATTACATAGAAATTATAACATAAGTGTGCATTGCAATTTGAACTAAACAATATTACTCCTCCTTTCTAATAATTTCTTTCCTTCTTATTTTTTAGTTTACTTTTTTCATTGGTGACATTTTCATAATTTTCAGTGTGTTTTTATATTATTTTGTTTTTATGCTGCTTTATTTAATTATATTCTTAAAATTAATGTCTTTATAAATCAAATAATAATACACGAAGAAAAAATATAGCAAACTATGATAAACATAAAATTAGTCATTGTTGACTTTGACTTCATGTCTTATTATTTTTTTACTTATTAAATAAATATAAAAAAATTCTTCACTTTATGAGGACATAAATTTTGAATTCCAGAAATAAAACTATAAATTGAAATGAATCATTTGAATACCGTAAATTAAGAAAAGATTTTTGAGATTAAAAAAAAATCTGAATTCTTGTGGTCTTTCCACTGATTCAGAAATTTTTTTGACTTCTCTTTTATGATGAATCGAACGATGTTTTAAGGTGGAATTTTAAAAAATTAGTTTTATTAACATGATATGGAACTGTTTATTAAAAGTATAATTTAAACGTAAATAATTAATTTCTACTAATTTTAAAATTGATCTTAAAATGAAAAACGATTGATTGCTAATTTAATATATCATATCATAACCGTGTCACTGAGTGGCTTTTCTCTCCATAATATTTGCATAAAAATTATAAAATGTTTTTATTGATTATAAATATTTTTAAATATAAAAGAGCTCATAAAATTGATTTCTGAGTTAGAATGATTTTGAGACAATATTACTCAAAATGTAATTCAGTAATAAAGGTTTCCTTGCAGTTTTATCAAAGTAAGGGTATTTGTAAAAATATTACAAAAAGCACCAGAACTTTATTTTCGTAAATCGAATAAATAACTTGTAACTATATTTAAATTTGTTTGTAAATTACACATTTCTTACAATGAGTTTAAGAAAAATATTTGAAAAGAGTTTATCCTTTTTTTTTCGATTTCGTTGGAAGCAGACTGAAAAAAAATTATTCTGTTATTGAAAATATTTTTAATTTTTTTTTAAGAGTATGATTATCTTCATTTTTACACCGTACTTTTATATAAAAGTTTGAACAAACTTTTTCAATTTTGAGAAAAATTTAATATGTTCCAAATTTAAGAGTCTCATATGTTTGTATCGGGCTATTCATTATTAATAAATTTTGAAACCTATGTTTACAAGAGCTTTCTTAAAAATAGATTAAAATTTCCTAATAAAAATTACTAAATGTAGTAATAATATTAATACCATGTTATGAATGGCTTAGCAAATGAAACAAATTAAGGAAATTTCTAATATTCATTGTGCATTTTCTTTCAGAAGAACTTTCATTGAAATATAATGAAGAAGTGGGCTATATTAAAGTAGTGGATAGTATTTGCTTATCTCAAAGGAAGAAATCTGGACAACTCCACTTCAACAAATGTGCATACCAAAAGCAATAAGATAAGAGTTATTATTCAAAAATGAGAAAATTCGAACCTCAGAATTTTCTGATTAGAAGAAGATGTTCATAACACTATAAAAGCATATAATGAATAACTAAACAGCTAAAAATTGTGAGGCTATTTTGAAAATATTCGCGGCATTATGCTTTCAGGAAGGAATTTTTTGAGATAGAGCCAAGCTAACAGCAGAATGGTTAATGCTGTGGCCTTTAGTTCAACAACTCATGGGTACGATTCCCCTTTCGGGTATGGATATTTGTAGTATAAGGAATCCATCTTAAATTGATTGAATGTTGTCAAACTGTGAGTTGAATTTAGCCTTTGTGAGAATTGTATATTAAATGCTCATGAAATTTGATGAAATCAGTTGAAATCAAACTGAGTTTACTGGGTTCGCAGATTCCTTACTGTATAGTTCTCCTACGAAAAGAGTTTCTGCTCGAATTCCGGGCAAAATATATATTTTTGATAACATACTTCTTTTGATTAAATCTAAGAAACTTCTAATGTATAAAATTTAAATTATTCATTTCTGTAACTTATCTCAAAAGCCTTCTTAAAGGCTGAGAATAAACTGACATGGTTTTAAAGAAAATTATCTTTCATACTCTAATAATTTGGTTTTCAAATAAAGTTCTAAGAAAATGCTTTATCAGTAGTCAATTTCACTAATAAATATAAAAACACGAAACTATAATATTTTGTTAAAACTTGATATAATATCATCTTAATAAAGCGAGTAAAAATGATGGTCAAACAGAGTTAACAATATACAAGAATTTAAGAAATCAAAGCTTTGTTTTCAATTAATTGTTTTGAATATTATATTGCGTGCATTATATTGCGTTTATATTGAGTGTGTTTTAATATAAATAAATTATATTGCGTATATTTCAATACGCAATATAAAATAAAACATTTATATTGCGTGTATTTTAAAGATGCATTTTTTCGATACATTTTGTTCTCTACATACATTTTATTTAACACCATTTCAAGTTTTGCGTTTTTATTATTGAATATTTAGAATTATTTTCTCGGATTATTGATTCTATAACCTGATATGGAAATTTTATAAAACTTAATGTGCCCAGCCAAATATTTATAAAATCCAATATAACATTTCATAGAAAAATTTTTTATACAATCCTTTATTACTACCTATTTTTCACAACAAGATAACCGAGTTCTTTGTTCGACCACAAAAATTATAATAAACCTCTACTCTCAGCTAAAGAAATATTCTTCGCTCTTTCTCTTAAATGATCATTTTTTTCTAACTCATTAAATCCCATGTATGTTTTGCCGTTAAAGAAACTGGTTTAGTTTATTTGTCGCTCGAAGATTTAATATCATAGATTATAATTGTTGATTCGATTATGATCTACAATTTAAAGTGGATTCCGAAACACACACTTCTAGCATCAACTTCTGAGATAAAAGCCGAACCCACGAATATTTGAATGGAAAATTAGAGCATTTACCAGCTGGCCTTTAGAGAAATACATTTTAGAAAAAAACTACTTGTGAATAATTATTAGTTGCAACTAAGTGACAATTAAATTAGTTTAATGCCTTTAAACTGATATTTATGAATTTCACAAATACTTATATTTTCACTAGAATTTATAGATAATCTCTTTTATAGATGTCGTTTATATTCTTGATTATGACATAATGAAGTTAATCTTTATTTTTACAGATTTCACATAATGTCGGAATTGTTTTTAAAATACATTAGTTATTATTATTACTAATTCATATAGTTTTTTTTTTCCTTTCAAAACAACTTATTTGAGCATAATTATTTCTATATAATTCACTTAATAAATCATTAGAGTTCTATAGAATGATTAATAATATTACCATTACATAATAAAGTATTAATTAATAAACATTTACCAAGGAACAAATATTGCAGTTTTATTATTTTTATTGGAAAATCTTTTTTGATAATGAACATTCTAGATAGTCTTAAAAATTGATTTTGAGATTTCCTGAATAAATGTAAATATGGAATAAGCCTTCAAATGCTAATATACTCTATTATATTCATGAATAAAAGTTCTGGCGCAAAGTCATATTTATAAAAAGCATGATCTCTAAAAAGTAGAGTAAGAGATTGTCAGACTCAATAGAGTAAGCGACTCAATTAAATGTAATTGAGGTTTGATTGGGCTTAGGGAGATTTGGTACAAAATACTTAAAAAATAAATAAAATAACCCCAGAAAATGCCTGACTTCTAGTAATAACCCAACCAATAAAAAATGAGAAATAAAAGTCGCAATGTGAGTCAGTTCTTGTTATTGGAATTTTCTAAGCAAATGTAATAAAGTATATTCATAATCAGTTATCGATTACTAACATATTTTATTAGATTCATTTATAAAAACAATGATGCACAGAGTTTAACCCGTAAAAAAACTATGGCGAAAGATTAATGACTTTTTAATTTTGAGATTTTCTGAGTAAATATAATGAAATATGTCAGTTCTAGTAAATTTTATTAGATTTTATGTATAAGAACAATGTGTATAGTTTGTTTAAAATATCAAACAAGTTAAACAAAAGTGTTTATTTAGTGCTTATTAAAACTGCTAAAAATGCTAGTATATTTTAAACAGACAATTACATTTCAATAAAATATGATGTTTCATTAACTTTTTAGAGGGAATTCTAGTTTCAAAATTCTAATTATTGATTCAAATTGTTGAATTTTAGATTATCTTCTTTATTTCAGTGTTTCACCTCAAATTTTGTTTCAATAATAGAAAACTTATTGTTTATATAAAACCACGTGTCTTACACAACACACACATTTTTTTTTTGATTAATCTAGTCAATCTGAGATTTAGTTTTTTTCTAACTGCTTTCACTTTCCCAGTTCATTTCTACAAGATTCATTGATTTTATTTATAACCACAGAGATTTATTAATAGTTATGTCATAAGTGTTTATATTTTAAATCAGTTAGAGACCAACAGCAGATATCCTGATAAAAGTTCCAATCGATTCTATGCAGTCATTCACACTTTAACTTCTAGTAAAAATTCGATGGATAAACCGCTTCGTTGTTTTTACTTATGGCACTTGGCGAAGCCAAGCACACCCGTCGTCGATTGGGCGAATGAGTGCAGGAAGAGCGTCTTCCTAAAGGGGGAGTACGATTTTGGCATAGATGGCATAGACGATTCATAGATGGCAGCACCATCTGAGTCTTCCAATTTAGAGATAGGAAGCCAGAGAAGATACAAAGCTTGGCTCCTAACACCACCTGAGATATTAATTTGGAAGGGGAACATGGAGGACATTGCGACTAAGACAAATTTTAGGTGGTCCAGTCACCATTAGTTAACACGATGGATAATCCAAGATTCGAACTCACCACATTCCGGTAACGAGATCGACGCCCTAATCCACAAGGCCAACGCGGCCTACAAGCAGCTTTACAACAATCTTCACTTTTTATGACGTTCCAATTTATAAATGAATTATTTGTTCGAGTCTCATATTTCGAAAATATTTGTTGAGAGATAAGTTTAATGATTGCGACTATAATAAAACAAATCGAAAGGCCTTTTGGAAAATATTGTTTAAGATTTAATTAATTTGTAGAATTTTCATGTATTCTTCATAACTTTCTTCGATTTTCTGGGGAGTTATATGGTTTGTGATCTGTATTTTGAGAATCTTGGGTTGACAGGATGACATAATTTACTGCACTAATTTCATAATAAATCTAAATGAAGTTTTAAAAATGGAGCATTTGATTTCAATAATAAGCCCATGTGTAATTTCCTTTGTTTTAACGACTATCGATCTTATGATTTGATGGGTTTTTGGTTCACGATTCATATTTAGCGAATATTTTTGAAGAACATTAGAGAAATGATTGCATCATATTTTCAAAAGAAATTAAAAGACCATTTAGAAATTGTAATATTTAATTTGATTTACAAAAACATTTAAGCAATTTTCATTTTTTCTGATAATTTTCTCTCCATATTTTTGTCTCGTGACTTTCATTTAAAGGTTCATTGTTGTAATAAAATTAATGACAAAACCAATTGCACAATAAATTGAAACACCATTTAAAAAAATGCAGAGTTGGAATTGATTAATAAGTGTTTATGCAGTTTTCATTTGCTATTAATAATCCTCTTTCTGATTTATTAGTGGCTTAATTGTATTCAATTTTTAATTACTTTTTTAAGAAAAATTGCTTCGCCAATCATAAAACAAATTTTATTATCTAATAAATATAGTATATAAATTAATTTTAGCATAATGCAACTTTCATTTATTTTTCATAACTTTCTCTTGTTTTCGTTTTGCTTAAAAATATCTTAATTATATTCAAAAAGATTTTTTGTGAACTGGAATAGGCATATGAAGCATGTCGGACTGGGTTGATTTTATGTCTTTGTGATAATATTTAAGTAATTGTGCACACAGAATTAAGTTCTACGTATTAAATGTAGAAATTTCAACCAAGTTCATCATCGAATTTTCCAGAAGTTTCATCAATTTTATTTCTCATTTTTCACATAAGATGATACTTTTAAGCATTTTATTATCACTTTTGAATATTTCTTTTCTAATTACTACCAATAAAGCATTTTTGTGATTAATGCATTTGGCTGCTTCTGAAATAGAATTTTACAGAAGAGAAAAAAAAGAGGAGAGAAAGTATATTTTTGTGTGATCGTTCAATTTTTTATGAATGTTAATTTTTTTAAAAGTCAGAGAAAATCCAGTTTTCGGTAATTTGAATTTCCCATGTTTATTTCTTATTTTCATTACTTCACTATAGAAAAAACTAATACTCAGTAACGACATAAGACTTTCGTCAGCCATTTTTTACACCCATTGTATACAATCGTTCGGTGGTACGTTTTCATAGATTGTGGGCCTTATTGACTTGTTACAATGAAGAAAACCCCGAATATTCTCAAGCATTCACTTAAACACATTTTATTGCACCAGTAAGCTTCTCTCTAAGTAGCCCACCGTGAGTTGGGGGACACATCTACGTCAATCGGTGACATCCAAAGTCCTTCCGCTGGTGTGGCATTGATGTAGAAAGGAGGGTGCAAACTCGGGTATGTCCTCCGCACCTGACCATGGTTCAAAATTTCGAGGCACTTTGTTACAAGTATTCCAAACCTTAATGTCCTGGATTTGCCTGCATTGCTATGTATGTAAGTACCTCAGAATTGGGGTCTACCAGTAAATGGAAGCAGCCAGGTGAGAGTCCTTGTAACTTAGAAGCAGAGACTAAGCAGGAAACTTCCTATTATTTGACTTGTCATCTTCAGAGATATTATTTCACAAGGAGGACATTGTGACCATGACCTATTAAACTGCCTTAGCCGGCTTTAGTGAACAGGACGAATCTTCCAGTTGATCTGGGATTCGAACTCATTGCCTTCTGATAATGAGAACGGTGCCTTAACCAACCAACTTACTTCGGCCTTGACTTAAACAGATGTGTGTGCAAAAAGCAAAAACTTATCATTCATCTCTCACTGTTCAACTGCATTGGGGATAGAATCTGAGACTTTACACTTCCAAACATGCAACCTTGCTACAGGTTCTAACCAGTGGTGTTGTGCTAATTTTTTTTTTTACCGGAACGCGTATATATAATTATATAGACAGGGCCGATCCTGGGTAGATGGCCGCTCTGTGCGGTCTCATGTCCCAAATTTAACGACGGGGGGGGGAGATTTCCCCCAGTTTTCGCCTGTCGCCAGGATCGGCCCT
>JAPDSC010081544.1:0-40253 GCA_026290005.1 Latrodectus geometricus | reverse complement strand
AAAATACCTTGGAACTTTCGACTTTACAATTTTGAAATAAAACCCGGAAAAAAATAAAATAAAGGAAAATGAAACAAAAAAATTCTGACGGGGGGGGGGGTGAGGCAGATGGAAACCAGATGTCAACCGTTTTCTCTCCCACCCCCTTTTTTCCGCCAGAGCGTGATGTTCCCTCTTCGACCTGACAATCACGTGACAACAGTCACGTGGAAGTCCATGCTTTTTTTTTCCACACCCGAAAATAATATCACGGGTTCCTTATTTAAACTGAACTCTGTCTAAGCGGAAAGTGAAACAGATCTTAACAAGATACGAAGACACTTTTTCTTTTCGAATGAAGAAGTTCGAAAGTAAATTTCGAGTGACAACAAAATTGAGAATTCTTTTTTAACTGGGGACTCATTGATCGTTTCGCGAAGTGTTAAAAAGATGCTCGCCGTATCGGTTTCATTTATTCTCTTCAATGTTTCCTTTATTTTGTTTATTTATTTTATCGTTTGGTTTTATTTTGTAGTTATATTAAACTGTTAACGATAATTTGGGTCCTTAACTAACAGTTAACAATGGTAGAAAAGAATTGTGAAATCACAACAAAGTTAAGTCCAAATTTTTCAATAATGATTCATTGATAGTTTTGTTAAGTATTAAAAAGGATGATCGCCAAGCTGATTTCTTTTATTCCCTTAAATGTTTTTTTTTTATAATTGTGATTATTTATTTAATAAAACTTTTCCCTTTTGGTTTTATTTTGTAATTAAATCATACTAAATTGTTAACGATGATTTGGATTCTAAACCAGCAAATTAACAGTGAATTTAGAGATGACGGTGAAATTGGGCAGAAAATGTTTTCAAACAGGATTCATTGACAGCTTCGTTAAGTGTTAAAAGTGTGTGCTCACTGTACTCGTTTCATTTATTCTTTTCAATATTTACTTTTTCTTCGTTAACTGAACAAAATCGCTCCTTTTTTGTGTTATTTGCATTTGTATGACAATAAACCGTCAATGGTTTTTGGGATTATTAACAAACAGCTAAAAGTAGAAAGAAGTTTGAGAAGACAATAAAATTTTAAATTTTTCAACAAAGTTTCATTAATAATTCTGTTAAGTGTTAAACGGAGGATCACCATGTAGTTTTGTTTATTATCTTCAATGTTTAATCCGCTTCAATATTTTCTTTATTGTTTTATTAAGAGTTTTGATAAGACAACAAAGTTGAAGAGAAATTTTTCATCTAGGATTCATTAATAATTTTGTAATGTGTTAAGCGGATGAAGTTATATATATATATATATAAATATTAGGTTGGGGAAAAAGAAATCCATTACTTTTACGTGAACTTTATTTAACTTCTTTTGGATTAACTTTGTAAAAAGGTTTAAAACAGCTTTGATGTAAATTTTTAGGTCTGGCGCGTTACGACTGTAGACATGCGGTTAAATTCTATCATTTTTGATATTTTATAGACATTTTCGACGATGCTGTATCCACATGCGAGGTGCATCTCTAACATCAAAAATACCCGAACGGAATCGACGAAACAAAAATTTTACGTAAGTGGTTGTTACAGTCTTATATAGGACGATAAACACCTTTCACAATTTTAGCCACCCGGCTCTATCTTTTTCGCCGTTACAAGAGAAAGACGAAAATGTATCGAATTTTCTGTTTGTTGTCTTCCATTTTTAAAACCTTGTACTCGTAACTGAATGAATCAAACAAAAATCCGCAAGAGAATATTTTAGTATCAAATGTCACCTTTCCAACGAGCATAAATCTGAAATTGTTTGATAGATACCTCACGAGATATCGATCACTACAGACGTCTACCGAAAAAATAATGGATTACTTTTTCCCCAAACTAATATATATATATATATATATATATATATATATATATATATATATATATATATATATATATATATCTATATATATATATATATATATATATATATATATATATATATATATATATATATATATATATATATATATCGAATGAAAATGATATTATCCTACTAAATCATGACTATTTAATCAGAAGGTTCATAATACTCAAGTATGATCTTGATTGAAAGTCTAAAAATTGGCTCTCAGTTAAACTACACAATTTAGTAATTCTTGACTTCGGTAATAGTTCATTATCGAAAACTAATGGCACTCAATTTGAACAAGTAATTTCCCTTTTCTATTTAATTGAACAGAATTTCTGGTAATATACAATATCAGTCTACTAAGTATAGAAGACAGTTACTAATATCATCAATGTAAATCTTCATATGATGCTGGTATAATGTCCATTAGTAATTCAGAGATTGTTGATAAACATTTTTTGAAATATTCTATTATCTTTAATATTCTCATTCACAAAAAACTTCATTGTTTCATTAACCTTAACTGTATATCCAACAAATATTTATAAATATGATTTAATCTTTACAAAGATGATTAACTTTTCGTTTTATTCGAAGCCATCACTTGAAAATATGCCAAAATATAACTTCAAATTCATCAATATTGCAGCAGTTCTGCTTTCTTGCATTCTTTCATTCACATTTTGCTGCAGATTATGCATTAATTGCACAGTTTGGGAAGACGATTCGAAAAGTCAAGTAATGCATTATAGCACCTATCTCCGCCAACATGGAATACAAAACACATTGTAAGAGTTCTGTACTGCTTAAAAAATTCTTAAGGAATATCTATGTCGAGTAAACTTACTAAGTTCTTATTTAATCATTATAGTCTCATTTAATCATCAGGAGCAAATTCTGTCTTGGTGATGCATACAAAAGCCAAAATTTTATAATAAATTACGAGTTGCTTTGACAGTGGATGAACTACAATACCAAGAAATAAGCTAGCTTGACTAAAAATTTAGGTTAAATTGTGCTTTAGGTCCCCTACTTCGCCAACTCGCGAATTTGAAGCGCTTTTTCGCGCATGCGTATTAACTACTCTTTTGTTTTAGCCTTTTCATTGGTCACTAATTAAGTTTCCCTTTGAAATACTGGTAGAATTTTCACCATGGATTCAGCGATTTTGAAAACGCGCCAAGTAGGGGACCTAAAGCACATTTTCACCGAAATTTAATCTTCATAAAATGCAATTAACAACAAAGACGATCTGCACAATCCTATCTTTAACATCGCACCCCTAAAACTTCTTAACTCGATTTATAATTCATTTCCAAGAGTGATATAATTTTTGCAATTGTGCTTAGTAATTTTTATGTCAATAAAACATATATTTCTAGTCAAAAGAGTAATGTGTCTACAAATATTTTCAATAAAAAAAATAAAAACACACATCTGTGAACCTCTTTTTATGAATAAAATGATGTTTACAGATAATTCAGCGACGAATAAAAATATTTTCATAGTTGGCTAATATAATTTACTTGTATATAACGTAGTAGTAAAATCTATATTGTTGAACATACTGTAAATCTTAATTCAGTTTTTATTGGTAGTCACTACATAAAGTTTAAGTGTAACTTCACAACAAAATTTTATCAATAAAACTCTATAAATAAGTACTAATTTATAGAAGAAAAAATGTTATGTGCAGATAATATACATACGAAATAAATAATGATTGATATCGCGAGTTGGGTGAAGAGCACATCGGCTTAAGGCTGCTGTAAGGCATTTTAATATTCATAATATATATTGCCCACGGAAGAAGGATATTTTCTGCAGATAAAGAACTGTTTTTATTATCTCAAAAGAAAAAAACCGGGAAAATTCCCAAGTAACAAGTAATAAAAGCACAGTACCCATCTCATTATTCAGCAGCCACTAGAATCGAACGTAGTACAACTCGCTTTAAAGATATAAATCTTATCATTAAACCATAGTGAGCAGTTTGAGTTCAACAGTTCTTGGGTTGGATTCCCCTCTCATTGTATCATGTCGAATTCAATTAGATATACAGATTTAAATGGATTCTTTACCACAATAAACATTTCGTGCTTCTAATGACACACACGCTTCGAGCATGGCGGATTTTCCTCCTCGTTTTGCTTTGAAACTAGGCCTTTGATAATCCTACAAATCTCTCTGGAAATATAAATGAGCACATAGAATACCACACTACAAATTATTTAGATGTCAAATTGAGTAACTTATAACTAACCATTTAATTTCAGATCATAATTACATCGTAGTTATATAAATATACCTAATTTTAAGTGCAAAAAATCTGAAATACGATTTTAATAGTTAATTAGGAAGAAGTTTATAACTTTTGAAATCATATTTAAAAATATTTAAAACCCATTCCTGATTTAATTATAAATAAATAATTACTTTAAAGGCACTGGTTTGCCTACTAGATTGTGTTTAGAGATGTTCTATTCATTTAATATAGCTGAGATATATGCAGTACTCTAGAACGAAATTCATCGACACGTTCAGTCGACAAAATAACATCTTTTTGGCTGTCTTTTTTTATTTTAAGGATAAAAAAATATGTCGCCAAAATTTTCTTTAAATAGTGAACAGCTGAAATTTCCATGAGGAAAGAAAAAGTAATTTCATCCCCATCTCTAGCCAAAAATATAAGTTGAGTTGTCAAGAAAAGAATTCGAAAGTACAAGCGGCATAGCCCTCATCTGCGATTCGAAAATATAATAATACCTTTGCGGGATTTTCTTTCCCGAGATTTTTCGCTGCGTCAGACAAACGTGAGAGCATGAATCTGGCGCTGAAACCATGTGTTACACATATGACAAATGCGCCGTGTCATATTTTTTCCATCTGAACAGCCCCTCCTTCGCATGGAGCCATAAATACATTTTGGAAGAAGAGAGTTATAATAAGCAGTCTTCTTACGTAACGTATATTAACCAATTTGCTTGGAAATCTTGAAATTGCTGAATCACATAATTTCTGTATCATTTTTCTTCGAAATAATTTCATGAGGCTTAAAAAATTCATTCTGTCAATGGATATAATTATATTATTTTCTTGACAATGTTATTAATTTCCATGGATTTTTGATATATTATAGAAATACGGTATTTTTCCATTTATCGCCACAGGTGATAATGTCGCCAAATAGTAATAACGATCGGAACAAAATGTCGCCAATTGCAGCATTTACTATCAATATTTTTAATTTTTTTATCCTTTATAAACATTTCAAATATAATGAAGAATTATTTATGTCTTCAAAATAAATTTCCTAAACTAACAGTTACTATTTCTTTAACTGTTTTCACTGAGTTTTCACCAAAAGTGTCAACACGGCGAAATTTGCGCTGGTGTTAAATGGAATAGTATCGAAATTTGCACTTATATAAAGTATAATATACAATATTTTATTCCACGGTATAATTTGCTTTAAAGCCATAAAATTATCGAATAATATCTTGGCATCGAAAAAATTACAAATTGTGGAACATCATGTCCAACCTATTTTTTATAAATTTATTCAGTAAGCAAAATAAAAATAAATTTGTAAAAATCAAAAATTTTATTATATAACATAATTTGTTAATGCTGTATGTTAAGAAATATTTTGGAAGTGAAACACAACTATGAAATTGCACAATTGTCACCGAAATTAATATTAGAATATTTGGATCCTGATCTCAAATTTCTCACAATTTTACACTTTTTGTGATAAAAATATGAGGATTACGAAAAAACAGTGATGTTCCAGGTTATAGAGTAATAACAAGTTATAACAATATGACAAAATTATGTTTCAAATATTAAAATGTGTTAAAATGAAGTTTGTAACAATCTTATTTAATGATTGTGAGTTTTAAAATATAAATACAAAATATTTGATACACAACATGGAAAATTACTATTTTGTAAGCATATTAATTTTTAGAAAATGCAAAATGATTTTCTTCTAAGCATATCCTCAGAAATGTAAAGAAGAATATAATTTCTTTTCCTCACAAACAATTTTGTCCGGAATTTTCTGTCAGCTTATATTTCATCCAAAAATTTTTCATTTAAATTACAATTACTTTTGAAATTTTATTGATTAACCAACTAATAAAATTTCAAAAACAATTATAATTAAGAATTTACTAATAAGTTGAAAATTTATATTTAGTTTTATAAAATTAAGCAGTACAGATAATATCAAGTTCAGTTGTTTATCAGTCAAAAATTCAGTTGTTTATTGTTGTTTCTATATTATGTGTTCCAATTGATTGCTAAAAGATGGTTTCATGATAAAAAAGGGAAAATATCATTGTTTACAATTTAAACGAAAGAAAGTTAAAAAGAAAAAAAGAAAATAAAAAGAAGAGAGATCTTGATAAAATTAGTCATCAATGAGCACTTCATAATTTTTTGATTTACATGAGCAAGCATAAGTTTCCATTGTTTACGACATAGTGAACCATGTATTAAGAAAAACTAGAAATTTCAAACGCGAATTTATTCGAGAAATCAAACCCTCTTTAATTGATGATTAAATGAAAATACAGTCTCCGTGAAAACATGCCTTCTGTTTTTGATGGTTACGTTTTAAGAACCTTACGTTACGAGAACGTTGTTAGATCAACGATTATCGTACATGATATCTTGATGCAATAAAATTATAGTCCCGTTTGCATATTTCATCTCTATATTCGCACTGAGTAACTTTGGCGTAGTTTGAGTTATTCTGCTTTGGGATTGTATTTCCGATCGAAAAAAAAGAGTAATTATAAAAGAAAATTGTACATTTTTTAATGCAGCTTTTGTTGTATCTTAAGAAATAATAAAAAAAAAATTATATCGTATTCAAAATTTTTTACCATGCATGTATGTGCATATATAATCATAATAAATATTGTTAACTTTCAGAAAAACACATAAGAAAATAAGCAAAATTATTTCATTTATCTTTGTTTAAGAATATCAATAAGAATGTGCACTAGCAGTAATTATACAAAAAATTCTGTGATTTTTTTATCTCGCTAACATTAATTGTAAACGTCACACTAAAATCGAATTTAAAAAAAAATAATGCAATTTCTTAAAGTGATTATTTCATTTCATTTTTGAAATGTTTGTAAAGAATATTTTAAATATTAGGTTGGGGAAAAAGTAATCCATTATTTTTTCGGTAGACGTCTGTAGTGATCGATATCTCGTGAGGTATCTATCAAACAATTTCAGATGTATGCTCATTGGAAAGGTGACATTTGACACTAAAATATCCTCTTGTGGTTTTTTGTTTAATTAATTCAGTTACGAGTACAAGGTTTTAAAAATGGAAGACAACAAACAGAAAATTCGATACATTTTCGTTTTTCTCTTGTAACGGCGAAAAAGATAGCCGGGTGGCTAAAATTGAGAAAGGTGTTTATCGTCCTATATAAGACTGTAACAACCAGTTACGCACAATTTTGGTTTCGTTGATTCCGTTTGGGTATTTGAATGCTAAAGATGCGCCTCGCATGGATACAACATCGTCGAGAATGTCTATAAAATATCAAAAATTATCAAACTTGACAGCATGTCAGCCGTCGTAGCTTCGCACAAGACCTAAAAATCTACATGAAAACTGTTTTAAACCTTTTTACAAAGCGAATCTGAAAGAAATTACAAAAAGTTCACGTAAAAATAATGGATTTCTTTTTCCCCAATCTAATATACCATTTTATTAAAACTTTTTTTTACCATTGTATTTTTCATTTCTTTCCCGCCCACCCTATCTAGTGGTCATCGTGCCTGACTACGAATAGAAAGATCCTGGGTTTGAATCCCGGTTCGGGCATGGATGTACTTTCTCTCTCTCCTGTTTTGATCCTTTCTTTGTATGAATGGTTGTCTACTCTATAAATGGGTACTTATGGCATGTGTGTACTGAAGAAATCGGACTCCACTAAAAATTGCGGTTCAGTTGAAAAAGTGAAGTAGCGCACGCCATATTGCCAGCTTGGTTGGCATTCGACAAAAAAAATCTATTTCGTTATCAAAAAATATATATTAATAAAAGAAGTCAATTTGTTGAAAAAGCAAATTGCTATGTTTTCTATTCACTATCTTTTTCTAATTTTTGTCAATTAATTTTTCAATTTTTTTCTCATCAATTACAAATGATTTACATGAAACTCAGTTTATTTATTCCAATATTCCCTTTGAACGATAACTTCAAAAGGCAAAAATGTTTTATTCCTACTTCTTTTTTGTAAAAATTGGATTCATTTCTGTCGCTATATTTTATTAATTCTGTCAAGTAACAGTTTAATACAATCTACATATTATAAACGTCTAAATTATACATTAAAAATCTGTTATATATAATAGATGATTTTTAATCTTTCATTATTTACATCTTATCCTAGATAGAAATTTTGCAGATTTTTTTAAAATAAATTATTATTCGAAAAAAAAAATATTAGAATATTGATTTGACAAAATAGTAAAATATTAAGAAATATCTTCGTAATAGTGTGTTTTAAAAGCTTATTTTCGTTTATTTCATTTATCATTCTGAGTTTAAATTTTCACATTCCAGGCTTAATTTAACGAGAAAATTGCTGTTAATTAAGCTTCCGAAGGCCTACAAGCACTCATGGTCGCGTTCAATTCAATAATTGGCGAGAATTAAACCCACCAATTATTGAGTTGAAGATACTAGTGATAAACATTCAGCTCAAAATTGGGCGACGAGCACATTCTAGTCGAAACTTTACCTAATTATTATTCACTTGCATTATTATTTTCCAGTTTACGCTCTTAACAGCTTAGATTTTTTTGTTTCAGTCGTCGAAAGCTGTTCAAAGTGAAGCACTGCTGATGAAGCGAAATAAATACGAATTAAAAACATGTGTCAAGGAGAAGCAGGTGCAACACAATAATAACATGTCGACAAAGAAATGGCAAAATGGTTGAACACTATGAAGAAAAAATATACATTTTTTTCAAAAAGAATGAATGATATATGACATAAAATTTGAAACAATACATTTTAAAATTAAGAGGTCTTAATTGTGTTATATACTTTATTTTTTAAGAAAAATAATTCTTATGATATAGGGTTAATTATGTTTCGCTATTAATTCAAAATTAACTTTAAAATCTCGTTATTAATATAAAAGCTTTGAAACATAGTTATTATTTTATGTTGAATAACCATGAAATTTTAAACAAATGATTGCATTATTACATTTTAAAATTTATAATTACTGTACTATAATTGCTTACTCTTTTATAAATAAACTATTTTTATTGTTATTATTTATGTTTAAATTGAGTTTTTTATTAGTTTATAAGTTAAGTTATATTTTTAAAATATTTTTTAAATAATTTAATGAACTTAAATAATACTTAGTTTTTGTAATTAAATATGTCATTATTAAAATGACCGAATATTAAAACTTTAAGTATTACAACTGATTATCAGAATGTAAAACGAAAAATAAAATCTCCCTGATTTCATAGAAAATGTTGAAACATTTATATAAAATTACAATCGTCAACGAAAAAAAATTTACCAATCAAGATACTAAATTTATTGATTTACTGAATGTTCATTGACAATTACAATTGGTTTAATATTTAAGTAAAATTTTATAAAATTCTGTAAAATAAAATTTTGTATTTCATAAAATATGATGTGAGCTTCAATGGTCTAGTTGTCAGACTTATATTGCCAGTTGTTGTGAGATAGTGGTCCAATAATTAGCTAAAATATTTTAAGTTGAAAAAGTCTATAAAGTTATTGTTGAAATCTGAATGTTTCCGTTAAAGTTGTTGTCTTGTGCCAGCTAGGCTGGCAGTATGGGGTGCACTGCTCCACTTTTAAAGACTGAAACGTAATTTGGTGTGAAGACCGACTTTCTCAGTACACACATGCCATAGGTACCCGTTTATAGGGTAGGCAATCATTCACAACCCATTTATAGATGGGTTGTGAATGATTGCCCACCATATAACTCCCCCATCAGTAGTCAAGCACGCTGACCACTGGTCAGGGTGGGTGGCTTGTTGGAGTAATATGGGTTTGGGGGAGAGTTCGAGTTTCAAGTATTATTTCCCCTCACAAGTCCTGCAGACCGTCTCACCGTGCCGAGGGGGTGTTCCTGGGCGGAACGGGTGATGTATGTCAGGAGAGTATTCTCCTGGAAAGGCCACCCTAGGCGTGAAGGTCGTACCAATTATGCTCATCTAGGGTCTTCAGGTAAAGGAGCCAAGTCAGTCCTCTTAATTAGTGTTTCCATCTTGCCAACGTGCTCCAGGTCTTCGGGTTAACAGTAGCTGTCAACCTCCCCCCCCTTTACCATGAGTCATTATACTATTACCAACCATACTGTATCGCCCATCGTGCAATTTACCAAGAGGCACGCTCTGAGTTTAGGCAGAAGGTTCTGTGGTAAAAGTATAGCACGTGCTAAATATCATCGTAAAATTAAATCGCTGAGAATTCTTCAAGCGAGTATCAATGGTCTTTCTTCTAATGCCGTGAGAGTCAAACTGCACCAGCTTTTGGATCTTGCTGACTTGACTCCTTCTCTCTTCAGGATATTCTGCAATGTCTAGGCTTCTCTTGTGAAGAGGCTGCAGCAGACCCTCGGTAGTTTTTGGACTTTCTGAACAGTTTTGGCTTTATGAATCTGATCTAGTTTTACTAGGCCAGATGCTGGATTAGTCCCTCCACCATCAGTATTATTTCAGTCATTTGACCTGTATTCATTATTTTTAGCAATAGAACGTAATTAAAACAATTACTTAAATAGAAAGCACTCCAAAGTTTTATGATCTATGTTTCCAAAATTCGATTGAGAAATTCATTTAATAAATCATTTTGTTCAAAATGTCAACGTCCTTTCATAATGCATGGTTGAATTTTAAAAGACACAGCCTTCGTACATAATGATCGTACTTTGACCAAAATATAGGAAGGATACTTCATTTTTTTCCATGATTTAAATGTAATGTTAGATTGATAAATTTCGTAAGTAAAAGTGAATATTAGGGTGGTGACTACTGGTAGTTTGTTCCCTGTCAGGCTAAGAATGGTATAGTTATCGGAATTTAATAAGTAATCTAATGATTACAAATTGGCTGATTCTAAAAGATCAGGAAAACTGTGTGGTTCTTTTAAACCATACTAATTTTAACGAAATAAAAAATAATCCTATCAAGAATAAATTAATTTTAAAAAATAGAATTGGTAATGAAGATAAAAATAGAATCTACAAGAAAAATGATGAACTGTCTGGAATTTTGCAACCTAATTATAAAATAGACAATTTGATATTTCCCAAATATATTTTCTAATCAGAATATTTAATAATATCTGTTCAAAAAATTAACCATAATTATGAAAAATACTTTTTTACTCCAGGTGAAAGAATCACCAAATAGCATCACCAAGTGAAACTAAATATCACAAATTGCAGCTTTTACCCATTATTATTTGAAACTTTTTACAGGCGTGTTTTAAATAATGAAAAAATATTTATGCTTTGAAAATATTTTCTTCAGCTAACAGTTACTATTTCTTTATCTGTTTTCCGTGAGTTGTCATTAAAAATATCAAGAACCAAAAATTTCAACAAGATTTGCGTACGCAAAATGAAATAGTACTTTATAAAACAACGGATTTATGATTTTTCAAATAGATGTTTCTTTTTATAATTTTTCAAATAGATTCACACATTCATTTAAGAGTTTACCACATTTAATAAAATAATTGCGAAGAAATTCAGTCGAAAAGGAGATTGTCCAACTTCTAACAAAATAGAGCAATTCATATTTACTAGGAAGCAAGAAATAATTAATTATTTAAATATTATTTCAGTCTTGAAAAAAACTATTGAAATAGAATTCTTATCATTATTTAAATTTTTCAATTTTATCCCAATAATGGTAGAAAGTATGAAAGGACATCGGTAAAAGAGCAAAATGGAACATTTTTATGCTACAAAATACAAATGGTACAAATCTAAATTAAAAATCTCGTTAACTTAAAATTAAAATAGTAATTAGGTTACCTATAAAACAGTAATTAGGTTACCTTTCCAGCATTGATCTAATTAATAGATTTTGGTAAACTTTCGTCAAAAAAAATTTTTTTTACAAAAATTTACCAAAATCTATCAATTTACCAAAATACGCCATATTTACCAAAATCTATTTATTTCATTTTAACACTCTTGCGATGCAATAATAATAAAAATCTGAAACCAAAATTAAAGTATACAAATCTTTTACCATTCATAGAAAATGTTTGTTTATTTTTGGAATTTTACTATAAAATATGACATTTAATCTTGATTTGCATAAAAATTAAACAAAACTTTACAAAATTACCGAAGAAGTTTGATTTCAAAATTTCCCATTATAAAAGAGAACTAAATGAATTGCATTTATAACAACAACCATAGTACCTGACATGTGTGGGTGTGTGTGCTTAATATCATTAAAGCACACACAATCATCATTCTTAAATAATTATTTACTTCAATTGAAAAATATTATATCCAATTATTTGAACACAAATAATGAATTTAATAATAAAAATTATTACACATATAATATACAAATTAAGGAGGAAGCAATAGTATAATAAATCTTATAATGTCTCTCTGTGAACGCCATGGTAAAATAATCTACTAATGAAAATGAAAATATAAATTATCTTACTTGGGAAAATCACATAAGACCACATGTCATTTCAGTCAATAAATTCACTCCTAATTACATATTTTATTTTATTTTATATCGCAAATTCAATATATTAATTAGGAGTATTTTGCGTAAAAATGCAAAAAAATTCTCCTATCATTTTTTTAATATATAAGGTAAGAAATTAATTACATTTATAGTACAAAAAATTTTGAAACGAAATTTATTATTTGGGAAAATCACATAAGACCACATGTCATGATAGTCAATAAATTGACTCCTACATTAGTAAATTGACTGATACATATTTTATTTTATTTTATATCGCAAATTCAAAATATTAATTAGGATTATTTTGTATAAAAATGCAAAAAATCTTCCTATCGTTTTTTTTAATATATAAAGTAAGAAATTAATTACATTTATAGTGCAAAAAAATTTAAAACGAAATATTATAAATATTAATATATTGATAGTGAATTTCCTTAGAAAAGAAACTGAAACAACTCTTTGTTAAAAAAAAAATATATTTTTTTTTGTGCTGATTTCCAGTGAATATTTTACTTTCCTCAAACATGGAAGAATGTATTCGGATTACTTGTCCTGACGATAACGCACGTGTTGCATCTGAAGCGCCATCTGTCGAGCTCAGCATAGTGTCTGTTTGGATGCTCCTGCTTATCTGGAACGACTGATGGCATATATACGTTTTTTACTTCGACCATTATTATAGAGCTTACCGTGTATCATCTGCTAATAACGGATTTTGCGTAGGGGGAATATTCCTCCCTCATCCCGACCCCACGCCCCCAATTCAATAAACACAAGCACCATATGTCACGAGTGCGCTGTGTCATTTTGACGGCAGAAAGAGGAACAAATAGCGTGCTTTATGGTATTGCATAATGGCTTGTATTCTAGGCCTTTTATGATCGTTTGGTAATCACACAATAGGTGTTTAAGAAGTTTGATTGGCAACACACTTCAAAATTGAAAACGATATATATCTGTGCGCTATTTAATAATTTCTCTTTCTATTTTTTAACATAATATTTTCATTATTACGTCATTTTCAACTGCTAACACAACGATTAATAAACTTTAGAATAAACAATAAATATTAGGAAATTAAAGCATTATGATAGTTTGGTATTCACTCAATAATTGGTTTAACTATTATTAGTTATATTTAATTGGCAATTCATTTCAAAATTAAAACACTACAAATCTGCACTGATTAATAGAATTTCTTTTTTTCTAAGACAAAATTTTTCCATCGCGTTATTATTTTATTTTCAATTATTATAAATATTTTCATTAATAAGCAATTAAGTATAAATAGTAAATATAAGAACCTTTTTTATGATCATTTGGTAATTTAAAAATAGATGTTTAAGTATTTTGATTGGCAACATATTTCGAAATTCAAAATTTGAAATTTGAGAAATTTAATGGAATGTTGCTTATAATTTAAAAAATTCTCTGATATTATTGATTTTTGTTCAATATTACTTGATATGTATTTTATGCTTAAATCTTCAAGATTAATAAAACAACGGAGTTTATTATTGTATTTTTTAAATTTTAGAAAAAGAGTACACCATTTATAGCTAAAAGAACTCTGGAGAAAATTTCTGTCTAACAGTTTTAAAGTATTATAAATATAAATTGATAATATATATATATAAATATTTTGTGATTGTTTTCAGTATATAAAGGAAATTATAGTTGACTAGTTTATTTTATGCTTAAATTTTTTCTGTCCCGAGATTCAAAAAAGGAATGCGAAAAAAGTTGCTTTGTAATTCTCTTAAATAATAAATGTAAATTATTCATTTTTAGTTTTTTTTTTTGTTATTTAAATATTTTTAATTGAAAATTATTTATTTTAAACACTTTTTAATACATCCTTTCTCATGTATTGTTCTGTTTTTTCAATTATTATATGATACATTTGATTTTCATATTAAATTAAAGGGAGGAAAATATTACAATGAATAAAAATGTAAATGCTATTGGTATAGAATGAAACACAGTATACTTGAAATTTCAATATATAGACATCCGTATTTAAATTTACAATGCATGCAAATTAATATATATATTATTTAAATTTAATAAATTCAGTTGAAGATTCTACATTATTTCTCATAAATTATTTTAATTATTAATTAATGTAAATTATATTACATAAATTTATCTTAAATTTCATAAATATAAGTTTCCAGTTAAAAACGAAAAATTCAATTAGGACAATTTTTATCCAAAAGTATAATTTTCATTACAAATTTTTATTTTTTGGGAGAATGCAAAATTTTCTAAATGATTTCCTAATCATTACAACAATTTTGTATAAAATAATTGTCTTAGTTATTTCTTTGAGAGATTTTTTTTAATTGAGAATTATAAAAATATAGTTTTTAGTTCGTTAATGTAGTTCAAGATTTTATAAATTAAAAATTACGACCAAAATTAAATAAAAATATACAAATCAATGTTAATTTAAATAGAAAGCACACTTAAATAAAACACCACAATAAAACAAAAATTGACACAAAGTCAATTTATTTAGTGTAAATATGCGATTTTATAAGAATTCATTTCTTATGTTGTTCCTTGTAAAAACAAAGTAGCAACTATCGTAGGATAATAGAGACAAAAAGAAATGTAAGAAGAATTATAATCTTCAGTTTCCATACTTTTTTCGTAGACGATTTTTTCGTATAGGATATTTTTTCGCATACGATCCTTCGAAATCGTCTATTGACATGTATATAAAAAGGGAAGGGGTGAATCAAAAAATTTAATGCTGTTCATCACTTTTAATAGAAGAATTCTTTAGAAAAATTAAATAATATTCTCTTTAATACAGAATGTTTATTCATGAAAATTTATCTAAACATTATGAGATCAAAAAAGGGGTGCCATATAAAAATTTTATATATCTTCACTAAAAAACTATGATATACACAGAAGACTTTCATATATTTTATTATACACACACACACACACACACATATATATATATATAACCTCATTTAAATTTACAATGTATACAAATTAATATATATATCAGTATTTAAATTTAATAAATTCATTTGAAGATTCTATATTATTTGTCATAAATTATTTTAATCATTAATTAATGTAAATTATATTACATAAGTTTATCTTAAACTTCATAAATATAAGTTTCCAGTTAAAAAAGGAAAATTCAATTAGGACAATTTTTATCCAAAAGTATAATTTTCATTACAAACTTTAATTTTATGTATGTATATATACACACACATATATATATACATATATATATATATATATATATATAATGGCGGCTAATTATTTAACTACTAAAAACTTACAGAAAAGCACAAAGTACAAAACTAGTGGAAAAAGTTAGGCATTATACTTTGCATTATATTGATAATATGAAGTACTATGCAAAACTTTTCCGGATATGAGATCTGTTAGTTTTTGTGGGAAGTAATGGTTGCCATTAAATTTGCGAAGCGACGAATTTATAGAAAAACATTCATCTTTTAGTTACACAACTGGCGGATGTTAGTTAATGTTGTCTTTGAACAAGAAGGAATACATGATTTCGAAAACTGTCGCTGGCAACGGTTCATTTGTATTAGTACTGCTGAGATATTCGAATAACATCGTCCGCGCAGCTGCTTAAGCACCCTGTTGCTAAAAGTCACCTGTTCCAACACCTTTCCAATAATGAAGGCTAAAATATCAGTCACATGACAGGGCTGTAAAAATAACGATCACTCCTTATGCAAGACTAAGTGTCTAACAGAAAAGTATTAATGTTTCACTGCACTAAATACTGAATACTGTCTTTAATCCAATGCAATTTACGCGTGAAGTAGGAAAAGAAGGAAAACTTAATAACAGGATAATTATCCTGTTATTAAATATTTCTCTGTTATTAAATTTTATGCCAATAATAAATATGTTATGAATTATTGCATTTTGAAATTTATTATGATATGTTTTAAAAATAAATAATTTAACGTAAGTTTTAGTTATCAATTGATTTTTACATTTTAAAAGCCTTTAATGAGATTAAAATAAGAAGGTATCTTATTAAATTTATTTTAAATAAAAATTTGTTCATTAAACTTTTGAAGCAACGTAAAGTCAGTTAGTTACTTCAAAGGTCCTGCTGCTCCATTCGAATACGTCCAAGACAGATTAAAGCTTAATCCATCGATAATCCCTCTGTGATAAATAAAGACAGGGCAGTTTTAAATTGCTAAGAATGTATGTTTCATATTAATTTAATGTTCCTCGAAGAGGTTCATAATGTTCCTAAGCTCGTAAACTAATCGTGAATTAATTATCCTCCTTTGAGGTGGTGAAGAAATTTGAAAAGAAGAAGACGTCTTGTATAAACTTGGTTCAAACTTACAATCGATTTGATTCGTTATCATTCATTTGTCGTTTTTTGAAACACAATGGTTAATTGATCCGAAATCTACACTTTAAAATTGATTAACTACAAGTATCTAAGTCCAAGTTAGAATCGAACCTAAGAACTATTGTAGTAAAACTCTGACCATTTGGCTGCCAGCCCACTTTACAAAACTTCAATTGTGGGAGGAGAATTTGGTTTAATAAAAAAGTAAACATCAAATACATTTATTTAATCAATCAAATCATTTACAAAAGAACTAATACTTATATTAAATAAGTACTTAAATATATATTTACATACTTATTTTTATTTTATAATAAAGGTAAAGCACTGGAAACTAAGGAAAATTTTTAAGTTATTTTAGTTCCTCTCATTTTTGAATATTCTAACAGAATTTTTTTAAACTGTTTTAAGAACACCTTTCGATAGTCTCAACATCATAAGACCTTGGTAGCCTGGTGGGAAAAATTATTGCTATATCCGGAACAAAAGATAGCTGGTTTGATACTTGTCTCCTCTGAAGAACATCTAGCTCAAAGGATCCCTGCATGCTAAACGTGTTAAAAACACCTCCGCTAGTATGACATTTCAGAAAAAGTCCTAACTCAGGTGTTGACCTTTAATCTCGTCCGTGGTTCAAAATTTTGAGATGGTTGGCTACGTTTAGCAGTTTTGAACATAATGCCATCTTAATTCACATTAAAATTTCATGATGAAATATTAATAACAGCAAAGAGCAGAATCTTAAGAAAACACTCGAAGACAAGTTTGAGGCGCTATCTTTCAATTTTTATCCCAAGATATTTAATCTAATTTGTTTGGTTTGTTTGTCACATTACGATTACTTATTACGCATGTTAGCTAATTCAACACGGCTTTACAGTTCAAAGAATATTTGTAATCATTAAGAACAACCAAACATCCGAAGAAGGAATCGAACTCACAAATTGTCAAACTGAAGGCCAAAACATTAACCATTCAGTTGCCAATTTGGAGAAAGGGGTAAGAAAGAAAACTAACCCTCACTATATTATCAAATAGGTGGTCATAGACAATGACAGCCTGATTCCTAAAATTATACTTGCGTATTCATTCAAAGACCAAGATGAGGGAGTCTTGTGTGAACATACTAGTATAAGAAAAATATAGTTGAGAAGTATTCCAAAATAAAGATGTCTCTCTAGTTATGCAAAAGGTCACATGTCGGCCTTGGTGAAGCGGATGTATTAAATACCTTCAAATCAATAAAAGTAACCAGTAATAAATTCAATAAATTATAAAAGGCAATTTACAGTTAAATGAGGAAAAACTTCTTTTATATATTAGTTTGGGGAAAAAGAAATCCATTATTTTTACGTGAACTTCAAGGCTTTATTTACTTGTTTTTTATTAGCTTTGTGCAAATGATGTCTAACTGTTTTGTGGGTGATCTCCATTTTCTGGACTATGTTCATGCTGGTTAACTTCAGGACATTTTTATGACATCATCGATGTTTTCAACGATGGACTTACTTGTTAGAGATACATCTTTAACATAAAAAAATTTCGAACGGAATCTATGAAAGCAAAATGACATGTCATTGGCTGTTACAGTATCGAGATCATCAACACCATTCCCGATTTTCAACTACCTGACTTGTATTTTAGCCTTTGTCAAAAAGAAACTGTGAATGTACTGCATTTTCGCTTTGTTAACTTTTATTTTTAACAGCCTCTGTATCTTACTGAAAAGACGAAATAATAAAACAGCAAAACATTTTCTTAAGGGGGCGAGCATAAATCTGAAATTGTATGATCGATAATTAACGAGATATCGACCACTGAAGTCATCCACTGAAAATATAATGGGTCTCTTTTTCCCCAAACTAATATTATGTGTGTGTTGAGGGTATCCTTTTTATACAATACAGATTTTAATGTATCATTATAATGTAATTGGTAAGACTTTGTTCTGGGGATTGGAAAGAACTATATAGCAAATTATCACAATCACAGTCAAATATATTTTACAGAGTTTTCAATATATATATATATATATATATATATATATATATATATATATATATATATATATATTAGTTTGGGGAAAAAGTTATCCATTTTTTTTCGGTAGACGTCTGTAGTGACCGCTATCTCGTGAGGTATCTATCAACCAATTTCAAATTTATACTCATTGGAAAGGTGACATTTGACACTAAAATATCCTCTTGCGGTTTTTTGTTTGATTCATTCAGTTATGAGTACACGGTTTTAAAAATAGAAGACAACAAACAGAAAATTCGATACATTTTCGTTTTTCTCTTGTAACGGGGAAAAAGATAGCCGAGTGGCTAAAATTGTGAAAGGTGTTTATCGTCCTATAAAAGACTGTAACCACCAGTTACGTACAATTTTTGTTTCGTCGATTCCATTTGGGTATTTGGATGCTAAAGATGCACCTCGCGTGTGGATACAGCATCGTCGAAAATGTCTATAAAATATCTAAAATGATCGAAGTTAACCGCATGTCAGCAGTCGTAACGCGCAAGACCTAAAAATCTACATGAAAGCTGTTTTAAACTTTTTTACAAAGTGAATCCAAAAGAAGTTACATAAAGTTCACGTAAAAATAATGGATTTCTTTTTCTCCAACCTAATATATATATATATATATATATAATTCCCCATATGATTGCACATTAGATTTCAATTAAATAAAATTTTTCGTTTAAATGTAAAAAAAAAGAAACCTTTTTTTGAATAATAAAGACTATTCTTGTATTTAATCTCATTGGAAAATTATATTGTATTTCCCCAGTGTCAAAAATCAGAAGTCTAATTGAAGACCCAGAAATCTGCTTTTGGTTGTAGAGTGGAAATACAATTCCGAAGGGAAGCAGATTTATTTCGGAACGTCTGACTCCAAGCGCAATCCAATCAAGAAAGATAAAATCCCTCTAATCAGTTTAATTTCACTCTTTCGGGGAGCACAAAAAATCAAGAGAATGCGCCGCTACAAACAGAACATTCGCGGGCGGACTGCCCAGACTTTACCCACCAATTACGAACGATTTCTCCCGGGAGTCTTCCTCTGATTATTTGCATTCCGAGGGAAAACTCGCAGCAAGGAAAGGGAAAATAACGTTAGTTATTCCCCCTTTTATACCAAATGGATCTAATTGCAAAATTTTACCCCAATGCTTGATATATGTATATTAAAGACTGGCGAGAGAGGGAGGGGAAAAGTGGAGGGGAAAAAAAACAACCAAAATCTCTCGCATTTTATTTCCATAATAAGTTCTCGCTACTGTGGCTATACCTCTGAAAAGGAATTTCAACAGCTGGTAAGGTACAGTAAGGAAACCATGTTCATTTGCATATCCCATTACAAGCCGCGATTGCCTTGGTAAAGCCCTAAGCGCCAATTTGGGGCGCACCTCGCCCCGGCCGCCCTCGCTTCCTGCAAGTCATGCCACACAGTTTCTGTGAGATTATATTATTGATGGTTAAAGAAATAAATGAAGATATTTGTTCCCGGCGCAAGTAGCCTTGGTTTTCGACCTTTTCCTGGTGTTCTTGAAAATGAGGTTGTATTTTTGAATTGGGAGGTGATGTTAAAGATGTTTTATCTCCCGATACTTTGCAGGTAAAAAGATGGCTATTTTGAAATATTGAGAAATTAGGCTATTCATTTAAAAGGATGTTTGAGAAATATATCAAGTAAACATGTAATTTTAAACTAAAATTATTATCATAATTGATAAAGTAATCATTTTTTTTTCTTATTAAAACATGATATAAAAGAAGATAAAACCAAGAATCCTAAAATAAAAATAAAATTCTTGAGTCTAAATGTTTTTTGCTTTAATATGTATCATCGAATTCTGCATGAAAAAGTTTATCTACAAAAATTTATGAGAACAGATTTATTGAAACTCGAAAAAATTTTAGCACAAAAATTATAATTTATTACGTTCAAATAATTTTAAGTAAAAACATGTTCAAATCTTTTCACGTAAAATAATGCTAAAAGAAAGTGAAACCATAAACCCTGAATCTCAGTACCTTCTTCTTGTTGGAATCGAGGAATTCTAAATTTTCTTAAATTTCTCTTAATTAATTCTAAAATTTCTTTTAATTTCAAATATTTATGTGAGTTGATTTATTGAAATTCAGAAAAATATTTTCACTAAAATTATAATATATTGCTTTCAAATGATTTCATATAGAAATATCCAAAATATATAGAATCTATTCATATAGAAACATGGTAAAAGAACCATGAAATGGTTCCTAAGTCTTCAGTATTAGTATCTTTTTTTTTAATATGGATATCGGATCTTAAATTAAAAAGCTCACTGTTTTAACAGATTTATTTAAATTCAGCAAAAGTATTTATCACTTAAAAATATAAATTATATTCAAGTAATTTTGTTTTCATTAAAAATCGGAAATTAATTTATAGTGATCAATATTATAGAACATTAATTTATTTTGTATATTATAATAGCTTGAAAGTATCTGTTTACTAATATTACTTGCATAAAATGTCACTTATTTCGCATAAATCGGTGCCAACATTTATATAAGTTTGCAGATTTAAATCTTGAATTATATCACTTTGTTAGAATTCATAGTACCTTTTTAATACCTGGCTTTTGGTGATTTACAATAAAATGTGCGATAATATTGCTACTAGTATTTGTATACATTGAAATGAAAATATTTGCGTGTGTATTTACGTGTGTAACGTGGAGCAATATGGTCTAAAAATACAACGTGGCCTACTGGCTCTCTGTGCTCTTCGTAGTGAAATGTCTCAGGTTCGATTCCAACCTTGGTTGAATTAATGGAAGATGGGTATTATGCATCTATTTCATGTCTGCACATACTTCGGGGCAGGTGCTTGGGATTTTCTAGATTTTCTCCTTCGGAGAACGTGAATATGACCTCTATTATCTATGAAAACATCTTTCCAGTAGGCATTCTATGCGATGGTTATTAAAATACCTTAAATTGGCCTTAGGCCATTTGCCTGTAGATGTCATTTATGACGTATCAAAAATCAATACAGATGAAGAAGTATCGAGACACAATGCTCCGGAATTCTTGATCCTCTTCATGTCGTAAATTCAACAACAGTGTTTGAGTTCTCTCTCAGTTTACGCATCACCAACCGAGAAACAATTGAGACCCTACATAATTAAAATGCACACCTTTTATAAAGATGTTGCTTGTTGAGAGGTTTGGTATCGAACTCTTTAATTTATGATCGGCAGAACTGAGATAAAAGATAAAAAATTGCATTTATGCTTTAACATTGCGCAGAATTACGCAAATGGTCTGTTCGAAAGGATATCAAACCACATTATTTTAAACACGCTCAAAGGACGAGATTGACACCTGAGCAGCCATATTTGTATTCAAACTTCCAAACCATATCAACGAAGGAATATTAAACTCTACGAAAGATTAGCGTTCTTAAGTCCTTTTAGCAGTTCTGTACGCATTACTTTCGACTGCGTCTAGTATAGAACCATCAACTTCCGGACAATAGAATGACGTTTCTACTTGGTAGACTATCATAATCTATCTTGCTTTCTCATTAAATTTCTGAATTACTACATCTGCCCAAATCAAATAGTTAAATAGGCTGTTAACAAGCTATTTTTGAATCAGGGTCAAATGTCATGGTCAGTATATAGGTTGGCATTTTTCTTCCCTGGATTTCAGACGACATTAACAAGAAGATATTTATGCAGCGTGAAAACTTAACGTCCATAGATCTTATCACCTGTCTATGCACTTTTAATCTTGCACATTTTTTGACAGAACCAGAGTCGAACTCAATATCTTCCATTTTGTGAATAGTGTACTGTATTATCATAGAGTGCTTTGGAATTTTATCCTAATAAATGCTAATAATTAACATAAATATCCAAATAAAATACAAGAATCCAAATGAAGTACATAAAAGTCCAGTTAAAATACAAACAAATATATTGAATGAAGATAAATACTATAACATGTTTGATTGCGTGGGACAAGCGAGAACGCCATTATAAAGTATACCAACCACTTGCTACGTTCTGATAGGACTTACATAGATTGTGGGCTGTCATCACGTGTCTTAAGAGAGAAACTCAGAAAACTCCCAAGCATCCACTCTCAGGTGTGCCGGAAGAAATATGAATTGCAGCTCTTATTTTGGAACAGTACCTAAAATAGAACTAATGAACATGATTTGTATATTCCATTTTGGTTATAATTTTCTAATGTTAAAGAATAGCAAAGTGTTATATATATGAATTCAAGAGCTGCTGTAGCTTGTTCAGGAATTGCGTGGCTCTTGAGTCTGGAAGGTATCAAGTACGATACTTGACTTAACCGAAGATCGTCAAACTAGGAGAATCTATGCAAGTAAAAAAACCATCATAGTACTCATTGCTTTACAAGTTTTTTGTCACACACAGGAGGATGCATACTTTACCCTTTGGGCACATTTGACGAGTGAGACTCGTCATCTTTTTTACTTCAATGGAATACAATCTTCAAAAAATCCAGTATTCAAAGTGTTAAGTATCAATCTCTGCAGTTGACAGTGCTTCTAAGTTACAAGATGGTAGGCTATGTCAAATGACTCTGATCCGAAGCCACATACATTGACTACTAGCCAAAAGAATTGAAATGTATTGCGGAGGACTAGTCAACCACCTATACCTTTTACCACATCTTGTTTGCGACACGACAGCCCATCGAGGAGACAAGACACACAATCCACATATCAGTTTTCTTGAGCAAGAGCTCTGGGGTGTGATACATATGTGCCGGTTAGTTTGTCGGACTAATGCGAAACCCCCTGTGTTTAGTTCCGAAACATGCTTGGTACTCAGTTTTATCGGTCCACTGAAGGGATGAAAGTACCACTTTTACTAGATGGTCGTATCTAATCCATTTTTCAAGAGTTTATTTCTGAATCACTTCATGTTGCCCCTGGACGTGATTATCGTCGAAAAGAGAGAGTAATAGGATAGAACACTATTCCGTCCCTATACAAGTTCTCTTTATCATTTGAGTCGCATTTCTGGAAGCCTATGGATTAACAAACATGATCGGGTCGTATGTCAATCAGATCACTCAATTTATCTTTATTCTCTAGGATGCATTAAGATTAATGTTTCCGACGATCCAGTAAATTTTGAAATAGATCTGACATCTAAAATTTCCCAAGCTGTAAGTTCAATCTGCGAAATAACAATTTAATTTGGAAATACTCACTAACCCATATCACTTAAGTGTCATAAATATGTCAACACCAAGGAATACGATTTTAAGCACTTTGTTTGATGATTATAACTAATTTTGTGCACTTTTACTGCTAATAAAAATTTTTCCCTTCTGTCTCTCATTATTTTGAATAATACTTTATTTAGAACGAAATTTTGAAAACTTAAAAATAAATTTTACATTCAACTATATCGGCGTTTAAGAGCTTTCATGACGTGTAGTGATTTTTTTTTCATCCAAACAATAATTGCTAACAAAACTCTCGTCCAATTTAAAACCGCATTTTTCTCAATTAATAAACTAATAATTTTTTAAACTCATTTTTTATGTTACCCATTAATAATATTGGCAAGAAAAATCTTAGGAATTATGATTTCAGAATTTAAATATATGAAATTTTTCTTAGAGAATTTTGCTACGAAACTTAAAAATGACATTCTTGTCAGTAACTCTTAAATTAGATTAGTAAATTACTATTAACATATTTTTCAATAAAAAATTTTTATAGTTATAGAAAAGTATGAAATAAAGATTTTGGGTTATTGTACACACTCTTTCTCTAGAAATATTTGCAGGTAAAAATATCTCTAAAAAATTAGATTAAAATATTAAACATTCCCTTATTTAATATATTAAGAGATTTCATTAATAATATAAACTGGCATTGTTCAAATAATTATGAAAATTCTTGTAAAATATTCAGTCAATTAATAACTTCAAAATTTAGTTTATTATTCAGAAACAATTAGAAAATTTCATTTACATTATAGAGTCTACAAGAATTTCCAATTGCTTCTAAGCTTTGCTCTAATAAAAAAAATTAACCAAATAAAGCAACTTTATACGCATTAATAATTAGTTAGCATACTTTAACTATAGAATATTTCTACTAACAGAAACAAGTTTGGTAAAATTATAGGGTGCCCTTTGGCGAACTTGGGGTAAAGGTTTACTGTACGGTCACTTTCTGGATTTTTTCAAAAAGTCACTAAAAATCTCACCATTTTCACAAGCGAGGTCTAAAAATAAACAGAATATTTTGAAAAATATTGCCTGATTGGTCGGAATTGGTTGGGTTGCCAGAAAATGTTATTTATCTCCAAATGAGGAAAATTCGACTAGAGTGACCGTATAGTAAATCTCAGACGAACTTGGTGATTTTTTTGGCGCCATTCCTGTTCGTGCCGATTACAGGGCAAACAAGTAACCAATCAGATAAGTCTACCAGAGCTTCGACTTGATCTAAGCCAATCAGAATACGAGTCGGTTTTGGCCAGCTTGGCGATCAATCGTGATCACAACTTGGCGAGTATCAAAGAGGCAACCTAAAATATAGTCTAACTCCAAATTTTTTCTTTGACCTAAAATATAAAAAAATAAGCAACTATAAAGGAATAAATCATGCATGTTCCAAAAGATTTACTCCCAATTGCGATATAAGCACCACAATTGAATGCGCGACGGAACAACTTTGATATACCCCCCAAATCGAAAATTTGGCGACTTTTTTTTCTCATCAACCCGAAATACCTGTTTTTGGTGCCTTTTTTTCTCGCCAAGATGGATTCTCGCTAAGTACAAATAATTAATTTTTTAAAAAAAAATTTTTAAAAAATTTAAAAAATGGTACGAAATACAAAAAAATACTAAATTTGGCAACAGGAAAAACCTAAAAGCTGAAAAAACCTAAATTCAACAACACCAAAATAAGAAACAGCAACCCTAAAAAGTCCGTAGGGAGTTCTAGATTTGGCGCTTAATTTTTTGGGGGTATATCAAAGTTGTTCCTGCGCGACATATGCCATACATAAAGCAATGGAATCCACAAATCTTATCAAGAAAAAACTTGAGACTTAGTTATGAATCTCATCTTCAGTACAACTGTCGTTGGTTTCACTTCGAACCTGGATGCATCCACGTTAAACTGTAGAGTTCTAATTGAATGATTCCACCCTTGCATGAAGTAACCATGGAGCTACAAACATACCAAACTTTCTTATTTGTTTCACATCATGGTGATTACTAAATTGATACAAAATCTGTGACTTCATTTTATCTTTCTGGAAATTAATCATGAGTTATATGAATGTCATTTTTACTATTAACTCCCAGTGTACTAATCAAAATGTATTTAATTTTAGAGACTCTTAAACTTAACTAAATGTGTTAGTAAGTTTAAAAGTCATAGGGAATACCATAAACTGCATTGCTTAGTATTTATTATACTTTGTATTAAGTTGACAAAAAGTAAATCCATTATTTTTTTTTAAAAGTTTATGTAGTTTGTTTCGGATTCACTTTGCATAAAAGGCTTAAAACAGTGTTTAGGCGATCTTAAGTTCTGGTTGGCCGCTTACAAGCGGTGAGTTTCTATAATTTTTTATATTTTATAGACAATTTTGATGACAATCACCCGTAAGAGGTACATCTTTAACATCAAAAATACCTCAACAGAATCGACGATACCAAAATTGCTGGTAACTGGCTGTTACAGTATCGTAACCATAAACTCCATTTATAATTTCAATTGCCTAGCTTGTATTCTCACTTCATTAAAAAATATTATAAAATGTGCAAATTTTCTCTTTGTTGGATTCTAATTTTAACACACTTTAACTCATAAATGAATGGACCAAATAAAAAAGAGCCAAATTTTTCTTTTGGAACGATATGTCAACCTTTCAACGAGCATAAATCTGAAATTACTTGATTGATACTTTATGACATATTGATCAATGCAACGTTTAACCATTAAAATAATGGATTGCTTTTTCCCTAACCTAATATATGATGAGCGTAATGCATACACGTTTTATTACTTCATTTTTGACTATTAAAATGATGAAAAGAATTTAAACTAAGCAATGGTAGATGTTTTTCTTTATTTTTTTTTTTTAATTAAAATCAATATAAAAATTAGAATTATTCTACATGTTAACTTGATATTAAAAATATGTATAGTTTAATTATTTTTATTAAAGGTTTTGATTTTCTATTTTATATAGGGATTAATAATTTTTCTTTCATTATTATTTTGCAAAATATTTGTTTTAATTCAAGGAAAAACGTACAGCAATCAATCATATAGCAGATTTGAAATCTGGTTTTTAATAATTTGTTTTCTCATATGGTATGGAAAATGTGAAAAATTAATGATGGTGTAAAAAAAATAGTTAGATAGTAAATGCAAAAGTTGATATTAAAAAAAAAGATTGTCAGAATTCTTCTATTGATTAAATTTTCAGCTCCTGGGCCTTGTTGACATCGTGCGATTGGTCTAATTATTGTTAACTTCCCGAAGTGCATTATGGGAAGTGAAGACAAGTTTAATGGTCTGTGAAAGACAGTTGCCTTATAAGGTAATTATGAAAAAATTCCAAGATTGCCAGAAACCAAAAAGATATGGCAGAAAGAAGAAATTTTAAAAAAAGTAAAGAAAATTCCAATCGCTGTACAACTACTTTAATCATCACTGGAACAAAGAATCAAGCTGGTTGGAAATCCATTTTTTATCGTCTGCTTCTCTAATCCGCAAGAAACAAATTACGCAGCTTGTGTAGGGCGAAAGGCTAAAATTGAAGCCTCGGTTATTGATTGGACAAAGAGCTTTAATGACTTAAGTAAATTAGGGGGACTCCTTTGAGAAAGCAATCTGTCAATACCAGAAGCTTTTATTAAAAATGGTGGGAGGAAAATATATCGCCAGATGGCGCTCGCGTATCGAGCGGGAAAAACCGTTGTGTGAAAATGGCGGAGAGTTCGATTAGGCTCTCCTTGCAACTGCCGTTTTCGCTTTCGATATTTTATTTTATATTATATATAAAGGCATCAGCTGGCCGCGCATACAAAGTACAAGCTGTTCCTAAAGCCTTTTTCTTATCTTCTTTTTAGATACATTCGCCTCACGCCATTTATAAAAGATTTGGGATTTTAATATCGTTCGAATCGAAAACTGCTTTTGAAAGTTCGCTGGACAAAGGGCATTTTTTTTTTCAACTTACCTTTAATGTCATTTAAAGACTCTTATCACAAGTATGTAAAAATACGAATTTCTTCACACAGGACTGACTTAAACGTGCGCATTTTTTTTTCACAACTATTCCACTACAACCAAATCAGAAGAAAGTTGTGCATATGTAAATTTTAAACATCAGAAGGAGCTTAAATATTTAAAAATAAATGTCCTATCTCTTAAAGATATAATGTTATTTGTCATATCTCTAAAAGCTATAATGTTTGTTTGTGAAATTTTTTGATTTCAATGACTTTCAACTGCAACTATATTGCTAATAAGAAATTTTCTTCCACGGTACGAATAAATCTAAGATTATCAAAACAATTGACATTTGATTTCGATTTTTTAGTCTTTGTGCATAAAAAATACATATTGGAGTATGTTAACATTGTTCGATGCACATAAAAGTAAATTGTGTTTAATTAGAAAACCGATACGAAGTAATTTGACTGATAATGTATGTGACCAGACAAAAAATATGATTCTTACAATATAACAATTTTATTGTCTTTCCATTTATATTACAATAAAAAACACACAACTTTCACGCTGACTTCTTTTTAAAAAATAGTATAATATTCTAATCATCTAAATATTATAAAATAAATTAAAAAAATTATATGATTTAGTTTAATTTTTCTCTTTGTACTTCCAAAAAAAAAAAAAGTTTTAAACTTTACTTAAAGATGTTATGCCTTTAAAAGTCTTTAGTGGTACCTAGAAATTTTTAAAAAATACAATAAAAAAAAATAAATAAATAAATAAAAAGTTAAATACAATAAAATTTCAAAAATTCGATTATTGATACGAAAACTTCGATTATTATATATAAATACAATCATAGAAATCTGCTCACATAAAGTTATTTCTAAATATGTTTAGTATTTAATACCAAAACTAAAAAAATTTTCCGAGAAAATTTTTATTTTCATACTTTTCAATTATTTTTTTTAATTTAAATTTATTCAAATTTATGATTTTTTCACTTACATTCATATTGCTAAAATTCATGGAATTTAAAATAAGTATTCAGTTTATGATTTTAATAACTTTTACCATAAATATAAAAGCTCTCAACTACATTCTCCTGGCAAATTCATGAGATTTAACCTTCCAAAAATGTGAAAAGGAAGTCCCTGAAGAAAAGTAATTTATCTACAGTTGAAATTAAAATAAATCTGCTCAGAAAAATATACCTACTTAAGCTAATTTTTAATAAAATTTTTGTGGAAACTCAATAAATAATTGGTGTATGATGACTTTCAATTACCATGGAGCTTTTAAATGGTTTTCTAATTTCGATTCTGCTTAGGTTTCTCTAAACTCACTCAGCATATTCTATCATAATTTATTTGAGAAAGAAAAAAATTTTTACTTTAAAATTTTCTACATTTTGATGTCATAGCCAATAAATAATGTTATTCAAATAATAAAAAAATAAAAAAAAGCTTAAGAAATTATCGACAACCCTAGTTGTATAATGGAAGAAGCTTGATTTCAAGTAATTTTGTTTTGCATAAGAACTGAAAAGAATTCAAAATTTAAAGTTCACTTAGATTTCCATTTTCGATGCAACAAATTAGATTTAGAAGCAAACAATTCAAATTGGAATTCTTTCTTAATAATAAGTATACATCTAAAATTTAATAAAAAAAATTTATAATATTTTTTTAAGAAAATCAATTATTTTCTATTCCATAAATAAAGACCATGTTTGATAATTAGAAGAAATTGTCTTAAATCGTAGAAAAAAAAAATTGTATTTATAATGACTTAGCATTGTTAAAGCCACTACTTAAAGCCTCGAGTACGGAAAGCGGTGATTGCAAATTTGTATTCCCAAGAAATTATTCAATCAGGAAGCTTTTGTGTAGAATAATTGTTTAAATATGTGTCAGAAAACGAAGCATAACATTTTTGAATGACCTGTTATAATTATATAGCAAAATTGGTTAAGCATTATTTGGCAACAGAGGTAAAAAATAATATGCTTGAACTTCAGCCAGCAAATCATGATCTGGAACAACTAATGGATAAAAATGATATTTTCTGATTGAAAAAAAAAATGGAATTTGGATATAAAAGATTGATAAGAACTATTTGCATGATTCTTTTTAAGCACTGCTTCATGATGTGAGAGAATTTTGAGTATAAAAATGTAATATCATTTACTTTCGCTTAAAGTAAAAGAAATCGGCAAACATATTACAATGCCCTAAAAATTTATATATTTCATTAAATGTTAAACTTCTTGGTGAACATATTTAAATTAGAAACATCATCAAGACCATGCACCTATCCATTCGAGTAACAGCATAAAAATTTTCATTCTATGTTAACAATGTTGAAACATGGTTAGCTAAATTTAAAAATGTCCAGCCAACGCAGAGTGTATGACGTGATACACAAGAATAATTTATGCAATTAGGAAACATATTTTACGTCATCAATAGAATTAAAATCTATTAATTATATAAAATGGAAAGTAAATAACGTAAAATCGAACATTAATGATAAAAAAAATGTGTTGACTTCAAACTTTGACGAAAATTACCATTATTCGTAAAAAAAAGAATATTTGAAATATTTAGGAGAAATAGCCCCCAAATTTATTATTTTTTTCTTACATGTTATTTTCCATGTTGTCCTTAAAGTTTTGATTCAGGCTTAAATTTTAACTTATGTATTTTTAAAATATTTTTTGATAATAAAATATTTTTTGATAATAAAATATTTTTAAAGTTCATTTTATTGCTTTTTATATTTGCATTCAAAGTTAATATTTACAACACACAAATGGTATATTAAGCCTTAATTCAAAATCTTTTACTGTTCTTAAAGTGTTTACTTAGTTTTCAGTTTAAAAATGTTACTCATTTTAAGATCATATTTTTGATACTGAATATTGAATGTAAATATATTAAAATTTTATTTTTTTTTCATACTTAACTACATTCACACAATATCGATATTTAAAAATAACGTTCTCTCTTTATATTATAAAATATAAGAGCATTTTTCCCCTAATTTCTATTATTTTGAGCAAAAGAATAAATTAAAGGAAATATTTATATTTTTTGTTTATATTATATAGTTGTTTATGGTATATCTCTATGAATTATACATGACAAATTTTTTATTTTTATAAACACCAGCAGAGAGGAATCAAGATTTGATTTACATTAAAAAAAATAACACAAAAATTGTATGCAACTATTATAGTAATAACGAAACTTTCACTACTTAGTATAGATATATACAAAAATTGAGGTATTTTTTTTTTATTAATATCCTTGTGTTGTGGATGTTAATTTTTACAACTTCTCATATACCTATGACCACATTTTATGCCATTGTGTTGTAAAATTATTGTGTATGTCTGTAATAACTATAATTATCTTATTACCAAATTGTTGAGTAATTTCTTACAAAATTTGAAAAAAGAAAAACAAATTACTTGGAGAGATTTTTTTGTGTGATGTTTCAAGAAATTACCCCTAAATTTACTTCAAGCATATTGTGTACACAGTGAAAGTTTCAATTAAAAGGAAACTGAACAATCGCAGGGTGATACAAATTAGATCTCAATAAATACTCTAGCAAAATTTTTCTATTCTTTCTGGAGTATTTATTTTCTTCTAGGTGAAGTTATATTTCTAGAAGATATTTATATTGATACACTAAACTGATATTTGTTTTCCTTCTACAGAGAACACTATAGAAATTTATTCGTTTAGTTTGACTGATCAAAGGAAACGATTTTGCTGTTGTTTCTAATGACACTTGACAACGCCAAACCCGCCCGTCAGTGACTAGGCGAATGAAGTCAGAGGAAGAGCGTCTTCCGTTTTTGAATAGAGCCCCCTCATACGAAGGTGGAAGTACGACTTTCGGCTCATAGATGGCAGCACCATCTGAATCTTCCAATTTAGAGATTGAAACCAGAGAAGACCCATAGCTTGGCTCCAACCACCCCCAGAGGTATTAATTTGGAATCGGAACATGGAGGACACATTGTGACCCGACATATTTTACGTGCCCCAGTCGCCATTAGAGAACACGACGGATCTTCGGCTAAGCTGGGATTCGAACTCATTATTTTTTGGTAACGAGAACGACGCTTTAACCAACCAGACCACCGCGGCTCTTGGAAACGATTTTAATACTTATAACCATAAAAAATTTCTAAACTAAATATTCTGTGTGTGTGTGTGTGTGTGTGTGTGTGTGTGGGATGCCAGTCTATCATCATATTATTTGCTACAACATCAATTTCTTAAAGAAATAAGATTTTGATTTATTAATTTAAAAGTAACGAACAAAAAACATTTAAAATTTTTCTGATAATTTAAAAAAAAACATTTAAATAAGTCAAACACTTTTAAACTAGTCTTTTAATTTGGTATATCACTTAGCTTCCAAAAGCTAACATTTCTTATGAATTTTTAACAAGGTCATCAAAAAATACAAATTCATATTTGCATACATTCTAATTAAAATTAGAAAATATCCACACATTTAATTAGGAAAATATACTAATTATCTGAAATGAATTCCTTACAGGTTCTATATTCTACTTTACATATTCGTTTTTTAAGTTGTGAGTCATATTTACAAATCAGTCAAACAAGGACTTTTTTCGTCTGAACACCAGCTGGATTAAACTAAATTTCAGGGGATTGGGGGTGGGGGAGAGAATAAAATTCGATTGGAATGCCACCGAACATAACGGAAGGCTGTCTTTTTTATTCATTTTTATCATCTGCCTCCCTCTCACAGCTGCATATTCCATGGGGTCCACACACGGTAGCCATGGCAGACGGTAAGGCATAAACACCCTTTGCACGGAAACAGACCGTTCTGAAATTATGCTCCTTCCCCTCTTCGCCTAACTATTCCATTTACACCACTTCCTCGGTTTTAGCAAACGTCGACCCCTATCTCGTTTGAATCAAAGGAAGAAATCACTTTTTTTCAGACGATATAATACTTAGGGAATAAAAGAAATGAGCACACACACAGACCTTTCCCCTCCTTCAATTTGTTAATTTTTTAGAAATTTAGTTTCGTCCTCCATTTTTCTTACAGTAAATAGCCACTTTTCGAATATTCTCGTTATTTTTTACATTTATTTCAAGTTGTTCCTATTCCGTTGAGTTCTACTTTTTTTTTGTACCTCTATCGGTACTTTTCTTACATTTGTTATTTCTTTTTTGTATATCTATCGGCACTCTTACATTTTTTTTCTTACATTTTTTATTTAATATATATGTTACTTTTATTTTTTAAAGTCGATCTTTGTTGTTTTCTTCAAAATAAAGTTTTTCTCCTTCCATTGTTGCAAAGTAGAAGTTTGACTTAAAAGAGAACGAACAAGTTGATATTGAGCTTTTTTTACATTTTTTTATTTTTACCCTGTTTAGTTTCCTTTCCGCTTTAGTAGGCGAAAATCCGCATAGGCCACATCAATATTTGCTGAGAAACGTTTATTTATATAAAAGGACTTTTTTAATATTTGTTGATAACAAAACACGTTGATCAAAAACTTGAAACAAATTTACCGAATTGTGTAGGTTCGGATAAAAAGATTATTTGAGCAGCAAATTATAATTGTGTTTTCATGCTTTGCTGATATTCAGTAAGCAGATTTTTTTTAACATTTTCATTTATATTAAATACAAATTCTGTTATAAACAGTTAAATATTCCGAACAATAATTAAAATTTCACTTTTTGCACTTCTCATTCTTTCAATATTTGTTTTAAAATCATGCGCTCATAAAAAAAATATTTAATAATACTGTTAATAATTTTTTAATTAGTAATCAATTACACCTATCCCCCGATTTACACTAAAGATAGGTTCCTTAGAAAACCGTGTAAATCGAAATCATGGATTCTTATATGTAAAACCGTGTAAATCGAAAACAAACTAAAATTTGTTTGTTTTCATGTGCATAATTCAGTCATTTATTTCAACCTAAAATAACACTAAGTATGTCTTAAAAACATAAAAATAACTGTCTATTTATAAAATGACAAAAATATAAAGGAATATGTATGTAATTCATTTTACATATAGAAACGAGAAATATAATTTAAAACATTTAACCAGAAATTTAGTTACTGTTTTCACTTCGTAGACTTAATCTTTTACTCCTGATTGGTATGATGTCACTTTCATCACTCGATAGTGTTTAATGCGATTCAAGTTCGATGTTAGGTGAATTAGAAACAATTTCAGATGGGCAAACCTTGTCAGTGAAATCCGTAATTAACAATTGTGTTTTGTTTTTGATCAAATCTTTATAGACCTCCTCATATTGAGTTAAGCGTTGAGTTACCTGAAGGTTCGCTTGATGTACTGTGCCTTAAAGGTCGAAATTATCCCTTGATCTAACGGCTGCAATAAAGAAGTCGTATTCTTGGGTAAAAATACAACTTTCACATTTTCGTGATGTAAATCTTGAGGATGGCCTTGAAATTTAAAAACCGTGTAAAAGTGAAATCGTGTAAACCGAGTACCGTGTAAATCGGGGGATAGATGTAGTAGGTAGTAATATTATATATAATATTACCAAATAATAGTACTAATTAGTATTATTTTTAGTAATTTTTCTAATCTTCTAAATCAATGATTTTACTGGTAATCTCTACAACAGTGATTTTTAATTTTTTTTCTCACTACACGCTTTTATGATTTCAAAATTTGGCGGCACACAAAAGCGCTTTGGCACAATGGTTGAGAAGTACTGCTCTACAGTTTACTAGTTTGCAACCAAATTTTTCCTAGTAACAATGGAAAACATTCCAATCAGTGGTAACTTCTTGTTTACGACTGAATCTCTTATATTGACAATGATCAAATGGAAAAATATACCTGAAATTGCTGAGTAATTGAATGAAAGACAAAAGAGAATTAAAGAATTTTTAGTGATGCTATAGTGTAATTATTGTTCTAATGACACTTGGCGAAGTAATGATAAGTTTAAAAATTGCTTACCTACTAATAATACATGGTGTAAAAGAGTTTATGACAACAATTTTGAAAGTAAAATAAAATAATAATATATGTACTACAGTTTTGAAAGCAAAATAAAATAATAATTATAAATTTGAAAGTATAATAAAATAATAATATATGTAGCCGGCCCTTCAGGGACTTGGCGAATGAAGTCATAAACAGTGTCTTTAGCGTTTTTGTTTGAATAGAGCACCTTCATTTGAAGGTGGAAGTACAACTTTTGGCTCATAGATGGCAGCACTATCTTGGTCTTTCAAATTTTTAGAGAGTGAAGCCAGAGAAGACCCCTAACCTGACTCCAACCACCTTTAGGGATATTAATTTGGAATGGGAACATGGAAAATATTGCGACCTGACATATTTTACGTGCCCCAGTCACCATTAGTGAACACGATGGAACTTCGGCTAATCCGAGTTTCGAGCTCACAACCTTCTGGTAACGAGAACGACGCTCTAGGCCACTATGGCCCTTGTGGTGCTATAGTATAAAAGTATACAAACTTGCTACACACAGAAATTGCATAGAAATCTATGGTAGTTAAGCATTTTTCATACAATGAAAATACAAGACACTAATGAGGCTCTGTAGCCAAATAAAAGTTTTCAATTCCATAGGATTAGCCTTGACGGTTTTATCATAATATTTTGATCTAAAAATGTAGTTGCAGATAGATAACAACGATTTCGTTCCAAAAATGTTGATTTCAGTATCTTTTAGCACCTTGTTACTTTGATTTTATAGTCCCCCCCCCATGAATAGGGTGTCAAATTTGCATTATAACATCCTTGAAATTTGTAGTTAAGATGGTTTGGCATTCTGGAACACATATTCTCTATTTCTAAGTTTACAAGTGCTATCTTGAAATTCTGGTATTAAAAGTAATGCACAGAAATCTTGGTTATTGACAGAAATTTATTATATATTCAGTATCTTTACCACCGTATTAATTTCATATTCAGTATCTTTACCACAGTATTAATTTTATATTCAGTATCTTTACCCCCGTATCACAATTAAATTTTATAGTTTAGGTCTCTTGAATAGGGCTTTAATTTGGCGTTTTAACATCTTTGAGATTTGTGGTTAAAGTGATTTGTCACTTTGGAATACATATTTTCTCTTTCTTTAGTTTTCAAATACGATCATAAAATTCTGATCTGAGAAAAAATTGAGCAGAAATATTGTAAAACAAAGTAGCTTGATTCCAAAGTAACCAAAACTAGTCGCTTCACTAAATTTTCACTCCCACAATATTCTATTTTTTGTAACTAGAAGATTTTCAGTTTGATTTTGCCTTGCAATTCGTATTTTAAGTATAACCAGAATCTGCACACTGTTTTATGGGAATTTAATGTCACATTAGATGACATAACAACATAAAAAAATATTATTAAATTTCTAAAAACTCTAGTAAATTAATAATGTACAAAACAAACTGATTTCAGGTTTTTAAATGTTGTTGCTTTCTCAAAATGAAAAGTTCATAAAACAAGGAACAAATTCAACTTTTAAATGTTTACTATTCTGAATATTTTTTAATTAAAGAAAACTGACTCAGAAAAGAAATATCAAAAATAGCTCCTTCATCTAAATGGGTGCAGGAAGAAATTATATTTTACTAGAAAATATTATACAAAAAAAAATTAATCTAGTTGAAATTCGAAATTACGATTTTTAATTTGGTGAACCGTTAAATTGAAAAATAAATTATTTCAAACTTCTTTTATAAATTAATGGCTGAAATCAATAAAAAAAATACATTTTATTTAAATTGTGGATGATTGATTAATATATAACAAAGAAAAGCAGATAATATATAATTTATTACAACTGTGTTGCTAACACATTAGTATGCACGTGTGATATTTGTAATACCAATTATTGCTTATATTATATTACATGAAGGACTTTAAAAATAAAATAAAGGGAATTATACTAATTTTTTTTCCCTACATTAAAAAAAAAAAAAAAAAACCCCTAGAAAATTCAAATAAAAATACAAACAAAATAAATCAAATAAATATAAAAAATAATTTAGATCTAGAGAAATTAATTTTAATAGATCGCATATATTTTAATATAATATTTTACTGTCAGTTTTTTAATTCTTCCTAGTTTGTAAGCTAATAGCAGATTACGAAGAATATTTATACGTATTTTTATAAAACTAACCTTGTAAAAAATTTGCGAAAGTTTCTATTAGCAAATAATTATTATCAGGTAATATATAGGCAAACAAACATAATAAATTAAATTTGTATTAAATAAAATAATTTAGAGGTCTGAAGAAATTAATTTAAATAGGTCCTTGAACATATTTTGACTAATTTGCTTTTAGACTGCACACTTTTTAATTCTTGGAAGCAAATCGGTAAAGATAACTTATGAAATTTTCTTAAAAAATTGACTTTGAATAAAAGCATTTTGGCAACAAAATAAATGTCATTGAACTCTGCTGACCAATCAGAAAGTGTTTTGTAACAGCAGGATGTCGTTTCCATTCTAGAGTGGACACAACAAAAGTCGAGGAAGCGCGGTACTGGAATATAAGGGCTTCGACCTCTCGACACCTTACTCTTTTGCACTGACCGCCTGCGGCTAGAATTGACCACAACCCCAGCAACATTCCTTGAATACACAGAGATCCAATAAAAAATAAAAAAAAAGAAATGATTGGATTCCCTTGAGTTCAAAGACTCTCACCAGGGCCGAGGCAGCTGACAGCTGCAGACGGGAATTCTCTTTCTAACGGTGTCAGGCCTAGGCCATAGCGTAGGCGAGAAACTTTCACCTTGTGATAACTGTTGGCCTACATCGGTACATAAAAAGGGACCTGGAACGAGGGGTTCTGCGAGAGGAAAAGAGGCTATCTGGAGTTGGGTGGTTTCTATTGTCCTCACTCCGGATCAGCTGTTTTCAACAACAAAAAATGTGCGAAGTCTGGCAGACGGTAATCTTGAAATTGAGCGAAAAACGGAACAATTCCGGGGCCTTTTTCATTAACATCTGCTTGAATATGGATGGGATAACTGGAATCGATCTGTTCAAATAAGGAAATGGACACAAAAAAAGAGAACTAATTTCTCGTATTGTTTTCGATAACGAAAATAATTACGGCATTCAGCCGAAGTCATTTTTCAAAATTAATTGTTAATAATTGTTAATAAGTAACTTTAGAGACGAATCATTCGAATTTTAAGAATTCTTAAAATGTTAGAGTGGAATCGCAGATCTTGTTGCATTTTACCAAGATTTTGAAATTGTAGAATTCTGAAAAACGATGTTCCTAATCATGAATTTTTGTGGTATTTCCTATAATTTCATACTCCCACATAAACCAAGAAAAAAAAGGCGTTTTAGTTTCGAAATCGTTAACTTTAGGGTTAATACTGTGATTTAGAGTTCTAGAATCTTGAACAAGGCACAACTAAAAATCGTAAATTGTATCCTCATTTTCTACGATTTCAAATCCTAAAATTCTAACAAAAGTTCATTGATTTGAAATTGTGAATTTTAGTAATTTTTTCAGTTGTTCAATGCATGTAAAATTTCGATTGAAAAATCATTTATTGTTTCAATCAAAAATAGTAAGATTAATAATTTTACTGACTGAATAGTTGGTTGGGTTTTGTGGCACAAGGTTCAAAAAGGAGAAGCTGCGCTTACTGACTGAATAAGTTTGCTTTGTTATTTTATTATTTTTAATTCATTAAAAATAGGTTTAGGAAAATTTTTAAAATTAATATCAGTTAACTATATTCATCTGTTTATTGATGTTGTTAAACGAAACAAAGGACGTAGAGATTTTGTTTATTATGATAAGTTGTATAGGAATTTATGAATAACTAACTGGGTAACCTTAATATTTTCGCATATTTAAGAAAATTTTTGTAGAGGCAAAACTACACAATTAAACTTGTGTGCTACGAGTTTTTGAATATTTAAGTGAGTTTTACTTGATTTATTTTCTTCAAGCGAAATGGAAAACTAAATTTAATTTTCCTAATATTTAAACTTCAATTAAAATGTTACCAATTTTGAACTCAAACGTATAAAATCATGAGCAAACAATTTTAATTTTTCTGATATTAAAATCTGTTGATTGGTTTATTTTATCATTAATTAGTTAATCTATTATTTCGGTTAAAATAATATTTTTTTTATAGAAAATGAAAAAAAATCCAGGCATTTTGTATGTTATTTTCAGTAACATATCAGTAGTATATCGGAAAAAATTACCAAAAAGACGCTTCGAATTCTTTCCGCATTATCAGCAAATTAGGAAAAAAAAAAAGTACAGCTTTAAACCCAATACAATAAATTCTATTAGGTATCTGTGATCAAAAGCCAACCAATTATCGTTTTTTAGAAGGGAAAAAAGCCTTATTATCTTCTACTTAGTGGATGGGGAAAAGGAAAGATATCATAAATAAAATCGTTTGATTTTTCACGAAAGAGCTTTTAATAAACTCTCATAAAACCGAGTCCCGCGCGCGTGCAAGTGCGTTAACACGTTTAGCGTAAAAAAATAAATAAAAGGAACTGCATAAACATCTCTTTTCCTTCGCTTATCCAGTAGTCCATTCGGGGTGTTTTATGTGGCACTTAAGCCAGCGAAGAAAGTGTAAATGCGGCGGTGAGTGCACCCCCCCCCCTCGCTCTTCAAAATGTCTTCGAGATACAGTCTTGCCCTGTAAAATACGAGGAAGTGATTTTTTCTCCCTTCCATATCTGACTTGAGAAGGGGCCTCTCCGCAGAAAGGGAAGGAAATAAGAAAAAGCGGGACATCCCGTTCATGTGTTATAAAAGAGGAGGGGGGGGGATACTGTTGAGGAAAACTATCAAGACATTTTGATTTGTCGATGGTTTTTAGTTTCCGGTATATCGAAATGGAAATTTATGCTGTTATCAAAAGTAAATTTTTTTT
>JAPDSC010081540.1:0-19403 GCA_026290005.1 Latrodectus geometricus | reverse complement strand
TATGATATTTTGGTAAGCCTATTTTAATGCTTTTTATTTGAATTTGTTTTGCAAATTATTAGATATTTCTTTTGAATTTCAATTTTCATGGTCTTTTTTTTTGTTTGAATTTCCTATATTTAAAAAGGTTTTCCTTCAATATTTTAAAAAAGATTTACTTATAAACCATGGGTACGGTGACATAAACCTTAGAAACCAACTAATCACATATAAAACAAATGATAACGTGATGAGATATTTTTGAGGACGAAAACTAATGATTTTCCTTGCGTATTTAATAATTTTAATCTTTTAAAGAAATTATTTGTTCGCAATAATGATAATTTAAAAATTAATCTCTTAACCATTCTTTAAAGAATTCCATCTAGAACAATTCCATTGTTTTTTCATTCATGTTAGAAATAATGAAATTGTGCTGCCATTTCAGTTTCAAATTAATAAAATTATTTTTAATGTCTTACTGTTAATTTAAGAAAGTAATAAAATTTGTAATAGCTGGATAAAATCGTTATTTTCAGATTTTGAAAATTATTCATACTTAACAAACAGCAGTCCTTAATTTGTGTCAAATATGTGATTTTTTTGCTTAAAAAATCCTTTTACATTGATGAAAAATACTTTAATCAGTTTGAAAAATAGTGCAAAATTCTTTACCAGATTGTTTTAATTATAGGTTCATATTGGTCACTTATTCAAATGAAAAATTCCACGAATTTTAGATGTTCCTTCCCATGATTAAGATAATGGAAAATGATTCGGGAAAACGCCTTTAGCTGGAAAAGAGATTCAAAATGCATTCGCATATTATTAAATGTTTTAAAATATTTCTTAATTTTTGGGAATTTTCCAGTAACTTGAAAAATATTTAATTTAAAGTAATTAAATTATAGTTGTAAAAAAATTGAATGCAAATGTATTGGAAATTCAATTGAAATAAAACTAATTTGATTTGTTAACTATAAATATTTTTCAGGGTCAATATAGTTGCATTTTTAATGGGCTTCAGTAATTATAATAATACAACAAATTAGGTTTTAATAAATTAGGTTATAATAATATAGATTACATTAATATAATAAATTAGGTTTTTTCTTCAGTAATCCCTATATATGCATGTTTTCAACTAGATTAACTAGTATAATTTCCTTGAGAGTCACAAAATGGATATTCTGGAAATATATTGATGGGAATTTTTAAAATTACTTCCTAAAATAATTTAGGTGTGATAATGAATAAATAAATAAAAACTGAAAAATATTTCACTAAGATTCAAATTTATATAAATACAAAAATAGAGGTAAATTCTATATTTAATACTAGTCATAAGTGTGAAGGTAATTAATACAAATAAATAACTAATTTTATTTTTATGTACAAATTCCTTAATTTTTGGTTTATAATGAATTAAAATGAATACAAATCTTATAGATAGAACATATAGCAAAAATTCATTGTTCAGAATGAATGGCAAAATTCTATATTTTTTGATACTCAAAGATTTGAAATTAAGAAAGACGAATGTATATACTATTGGATACTGAAATTTCTATGCATGGAAGAGATGATGTTGAGTTTTGAAAATTTATTAGACTATTAGAGCATGATTTGATGCATAAATAATTTATCAACGTATTTCATACAAAGTAAGCAACATTAGTGATAACTGCATTGTCTATAAAGGGTAAGTTTATTTTGTAGATGCAAAAAATGGTTCCATTTGAGCATTCTTTTCGATAAAAAGCTCATCATGGCTTGTGTAAGGAAGAAAATTGCACAGAATGTGCAATTGTCACGAATCCTAGAATTGTGTTAGATTTCCCTCCTTCCTTTTCTCCATAGAAGACAAATATCTGCATGGTTTTAAGGAATCAGACAATGTCACAAAACATGTGTCAAAAAAAAAAGATTTCCTTCACATTACAAATATCTTCATGAAAAGTTCGATGACATATTGAACAATGTGATTTTTTAGAACAGCAAGCATGGCTTCGGGCATCTTTGATGCTACATTACAGACCAAATTCTCCAATAGTGAGTTCAATCATAATTTCATCACAGAAATAAAATCACGTCAAATTTTTAGCTAAATTTCAATTCTGTATTTAGTATCTTAATGGTCGTATACTGAAGGTTCTGTATATATTAAAAAAGCACATAAATAGGCGTTTGGTATCTTCATACTAATTTATCACCTAGAGTTTGTGCTTTTAGATAAACTTCGATTTTCTCTTGTTCGTGTTATTTGCCTTTTGAACAGTAACATGTCTGATGTGCGAGCGATTGTGAGATTTTTATAACTTTTGAAACGGCTCATTATTTAAGGATAATAAACATCTCAAATTAAATATTTTGTCTTGATTATTTGGATATAGCAAAACTTTATTAGTTACTATCGTCATTCAACAACTGATAAATTCAGTTGAGAGTTTACCATGCTACTACTTTATATGTGTATGTACTGATTAAAGAAAAACGTTTTTTGACCATCTTCAAAATATCAAGTTAAAATTGGATTGTATTTTTTAAATAAAATAGCTAATATTTTTAAGAATTTGCATTAACCATAAAATTTAGACAAATTTCTTTATTAAAAGGTTTGCTTGTGTGTGTATTAAATCTCGGCATTTAAAACAAAATATTTAGAAAGAGATAAAAACATTTATATCCAGATATCCCAGAAACATCCATTTATATTCTGTTTGTATCAGAATCTTTATCAAACGACGTTTAATTATTTTTCCTTTGTAGAACACATATCAAGTCGCTTACAGCGAACATGCCTTTCTTTTATAAAAGCACCACTTCGTGAAAGGAATTCCAATTCATTAACAATCCGGCTCCCTGGCCGTGCATGTTGAGCGAGCACGGCTATGAATAGCTTCCTCATAAAATCAGTAGTAACACAGACTGATTCTATGTAAGGAAAACAGAATTGCGGTCACAGTGAGAAAGGGAAGGTCAGTTAATGTATCAATCGATTGTCGACTCTTATATTTGGGCTCACATTCCCGCCCCTTTTGCATCGACCGCTCCAAAAAGTGTTACATTTTTACAGATCTGCTGGCTTCGCGTACCTTACGGAAGCAACCTATATAGCCTCACATTTTCTTTCATTAATCATGCTTCAGATTTTGTTATACTAACATGTGTGTAACAAGCTAGTAAGTTTGTATTTATAACTATTAACGTGAACTGTTTTCTTAAAATTTTAAAATTTTTGCATTCGTGATTATAATACTGGTACAACCTTATAACCAGCTTATTTTTATGTCAGTAAAAGTAATAAATAAATAAACACCATATATTCCTAGCAACACTTTATTCAATATTTATATTTTAATATAAAAATGAATATACCGGATATTATGTCGTCATTATATTCATTATGATTCATAAGAAATAAATTAAAAATGACTACAGAAACGAAGTTAATTATTAGTTAAATTGAAAAACCAAATATTATGCAACTCTTTTAACTTTGTGATTATTTTTATATTTATGTTTAAAAAAATACATTAATTATAAAATCAAACAATCGGAAAATAATTTGTTAGATCGTAATTGGTATATTTTTTTTCAAAGATAATCAAGTAAAATATATATGGATCTACTTCGGTCTTGACTTTAAGTTCTTTTGCTTGAAGAAAAGGTAATTTATAAGAATAAATAAATAAAACAGCATTTTCTTGTTATAAAGGAACACGAAATTTTGTATTTTCGGCCTTAAATCACTGATAATTTTATTATTGACTTAATCGTCAAGAAACTAGAAAATGAGTAATCATAATGTAATTGCTTGAAATATTGGTAGTTATATAGTTATAAAACAAGTGACACTAGCTTTTACCACTCACCCAACATTAAAAGCACAGACATTTTGCATGATCCGCAATCTCTGCTCTAAGCAGCTATTATGTGATTACGGCCACATCCTACCGCTGAAGCTTTTCTCGCGAAATATGCAGGTAGCAGCCACAAGCTTCTTTATGGCCTAAAGTAAATCAGACAACCCGCCAGCTTGCCCAGTGCTACTCCATAATTGATCTTTCGCTTTGCTGCTAGGGTTAAAGTGGAGAATTTAATAATAGAACATCGTGCTACTTCCACCAAAATGGCCCTGTGGAGACTTGAATTTAATAGAATCTTCTTAACTATTATAAAACATAAATTGAAAAATTAAACAGTTCTGTTCTCGGTATGAATAATATAATAAAATTAAACTTAAAAAAAACTAAATTTTATTATTTATCACTTTTAAATATATAAATATATTTAACATTGATACATTTTCCAGAGCTAGCGAAAATTATTTTAATTTAACGTATTCTTTATAAGGATAATACGTTTTTCCTTATAATAGTTTTTTATAAGGTTCTTTGAAAAGAATAAGTGATGAAAAAGAATTTTAAGTTGTTAATGTGTAAGTTCAATTTAAAATTCAAACTCATTAGCCCTACTTTAAAATAAACTTGCATAAAGATGATTAATTTGCTAATTAATTAAAGATTTTTTCCCATTTTTCTAATGTTTATATAACTATCAGTTAATTTTATGTAGGGAATATGGAAATTACGAGAACTTTTGTATAGATAAAATAACTGTGAAAACTAATCACAAGTACAACTGTGGCAGAGAAACTGTTGGAAAAAGGACTAGGGCACAGAGATGATTTTACACTAGGACATAGTTTCTGTATCCTAGTAAAAAAATGTATTTATTGAAGTGAGTGCTTGGAAGTTTTCATGATTTCCTCAATAGTGGTGCGCAAATATGGCCCTTCATTTGTAAACTGTTCTTTTTAGCAAAGGTATTAAAACAAAGGTATGAAACTTTTGCAATGTTGTTTGTTGGATTGAGAGTAATATCTTCTTTATATTAATAAGAACAAGGTATCGTCTGATGCACAGGAATATATCGAAATGTATCAGACTCCTTGTAAATTGAAATGTGAAACTTTATTTCAAACTCTATTCGAATACATCATTTGATGTTATCGTTTTTTACACCATATTACGAGTCTTTTCTGGTGAGGAATATTATAATAAGGATAGCAAGTTTAAATTACAGAAGTTAAAAATGAAATGTTTCTTCAAATAATCATCAAGAAGAGTCTAACATATGTTGAAATAATCTAATCACTTTACTGTTGTGTGATGCAAAGTTTGGTTACGAGATTATTTCTAATTTCTTAACCTCAACCTCAAGCATCGTTTCCGGGAATCTAACATGCAATTTCAATTGTCTGCTTTGTTTCCCACCCTCATCTCCCCTCAACTTCAGCAAACATCTGCCCTTGTTTTGGGGCTTCCAATCTTAATTCGCATTTCCTCCTCAACCAAGCACTTAGCAAGAACTGGGGGAGGACAACTAAAACCAATAAGCCTTTCCTTTCTCAAGTTTTCCTAAGAAGAAATTCCTGCTTTACTTGTTTTTCTTTCGGGAGGAGATCGCGATCAATCACGTGATCCCATCCGATCGCTCTGTTGGGATCGATCGAATAAACAAGGGTCATCGGACCACCCACTCTTTTCCTTGAGATGGGATGGGTAGGAAAGGAAAAGAGATTAACTACTTTGTAAGCCAGAAGAGGAATGTGGTTTGCAAGAGAACGCCTCCAAGTCTAGAATTCGTGCCCAGAAATATTGAAGAGCGTGATGGACAGTAACTCAAAAGCATGTCTGAACTTGTCTGCAATCACGTAAAGCTGTTATTTAATAAGTTCGAAAGATTTAACGATAGAAACCGAAAGACTAGCGCTTTCCTAATAATATTTGGACATGAAACTTCATACATTACAATGTCAATAAATTTTGAATTACAGTGAGAAAAATGCAGAAAATTATAGTAGAAACAGTTTTTAATTTTTAAATAAAATTTTACTTATCTCAACAAAAACCAGCGTGTAGCTTAAAAAATCACATTTCCTTAGAATTAAGCTATAGAATCAAATAATTATTGTATCAAAATTTATACCTCAGAAAAAAAAATGATTTTAAGGTTTTTGAAACATTTAAATTTATAATTAAAGTAATCTGGTATTTCTTGATAATTAATTTAATTATCAACCTAAAGCTAGCTTAAAAATTATACGAATTAAGTAAATTCATACGAATTTACGGACGGAATTTCCTTTCATTGTGATCCAGTTTCAAGTATGAAACTTCTTTGTGATAATTTACAACTTAACATTATTTTAATTATTACGTTTTAAGAGTATTATTTTTTTTTCCTGCATAACAATATTATCTTCATTTAAGAATTCTAATCTTTCAAGAAGTGGAATTCCTGGAATTTTTCAATAAGCTGCAATTTAAATAATGCTTTCAATGAATTAGGCCGATGACCATAATGTCTTATTTGTTGAACCTTAGTTTACATCACAATAAATCAGTTTTTGGAACAATTTTATAAAAACGCTTTTGTTTGAGAGATTTTTTTGTAGTTGGATTTATGACAAAGAACTTGCTAAAATTTTTCTGTTTTATATGATAATGTTGTTGTTAACAATGACACTAGGCGAAGCCAAGCCCATCCATCGGATACTGGTTAAATGAAATCAAAACGAGCGTCTTCGGTTTTTGAACAAAGCATCCCTCCTCCATACGAGGGTGGAAGTACTACTTTGGCTCATAGATGGCAGCATCATCTGAGTCTTCCAATTTAGAGATTGAAGTCAGAGAAGACCCATAGCCTGGCTTCTTACACTCCCAGAGGTATTAATTTGGAATGGGAACATGGAGGACATTGCGACCGCGATGTATTTTACGTGCCCCACTCTCCATTAGGGAACACGACGGATCTTCTGATAATCCGAACTTACCACATTCCAGTATCGAGAACGACTCTCTAACTAACCAGGCCAACACGCCCCTGTTTCATATGATAAATAATTTTTTAGAGTCTTCAATTGGTTTACTTTTTTCCTGTTGAAAACAACATTACACGAAAATAAAAATTATGCTTTTAATTATGTAAAAAATTATTTTTAATTAATTAAGCTGCAAAACATACAAATAATTATTCATAACACATACCATATAAAAACCTTAAATTATTTCTTAAACGAAAAAAAATTTCAAGGCGGTTTTTGGTTTTGATGTTTCCCAAATACAAAACTCATTTTTTTTAACAAAAAATTTCAAATATTTAAATGAAGAAAATAGCGATTACAAAAGAATATTTCGAGAGATAAAAAAAAAACTACTAATACCAGAAACATTTTTAAATAATTTAATTTTTTTGAAAAAAAATGAATAGCTGTTTTAATAATCATAAGTAGCAATGTTCTTAAAGGTAAAATTATGAACTTAGTCACTCGGTAATGCATTTAACAATTACATCAATCACTCGAGCTGTAATTTTATACTTAAAAATGCACTTACCAAATACGTTTTTAAGCTAAACTATATCATCTTCAAATTTCACAACATTCTACAGGAAAACCTTTCAAAAACGATCTAAAATATTAATGGCCTATCATAAAATAAAATACAATGTTTGTTTTTGTTGGCAGTTGATAAGATGAATCTTTTAAAATTCCCCATGAGATTGGTGTAAAAAATGAAATTCAAAATGAATTCGCTATATTTTGTTGTGGCTCTTATCTCTTATTATGAGAAACTGATGGCTCAGTTAGCGATTAGGTGAAGGAAGGATTTTATGATTACGTCTCGTTTGTTTTCAGGGGAACATAAATAATGAAAGTGACTTGTGTGAAAAATAAAGCAAGCTGATGAAAATGATAGATATCTCAGCTTTTTATATAATTATGTAACTTCTTATCTCAGTCACTTATCCTAAAGAAAGTGTCTCAAAATCTATCTTATATCTATTTTTATGTGATTAATCTTGAAGCAAATTCAAACTACCCTATCTGATTCAGTGCTTTCAATTAGTATTATTAAAATTATCACTATCGATAAATAAAACAGTATTACCATCATTTATTTATTTTAATAAAGATAAAAATGCATTGTAAATGATATTTTAATAAATGCTTTGGATCTTCATTGTAATTCACCGAAATTTTACTTCTATAAAAAATTGTCAAAAGTTTATGACGGAAAGTATCCGTATTATCTCGAATAAATTATCTGATTTTGTAAATAGGTTTCGTATTCTTTTGTTAAAAGGAAAAATAATTAATTGGTGTTTTTTTTATATATCGACATCGCGAAGATAACGTTAGTTATATCCTGATAGCTTGAAGATAGTTAAGGATAGAAATAAACTAATCCCTAACGTAATCAAATTAAAGATATGCAAAACAATTATCCAAAATGTGGTGACATATGGTTGTGAAACTTGGACATTAAAAGATATTATTAACTTAATACATGAAATTAAAATATTGAGAAAGATATATGGATCAATTCAAGTAAATATTTTCTATGGAGAATAATAACTAAATATGAAATAGAAGCAGTTATTAAAAACAAAAACATAGAGAAATTTAATAAGGCACAATGTTTATTTTGGCTAGGTCACATCGAAAAGCAAATTGATAATTATATGGCAAAATTCCATTACTGGAAGCCAATATGCAACAGACCACGGAGAAGACCAAAAAGAAGATGGCTGGATGATGTGATTGATATAAAATGTTTAATGATAATCAAGTGAAAGAGAAAGACTGATGACAGAGCTGCCTGCAAATAGGTTATGTGGTAGGCATGGGCCCATACCGGACTGTAAAGTTAATCAAGAAGAAAAAAATTAATATTTTTTGAAACTAATATAATATGTCTAAAGAAATATTATTTTATAAAAATAATATGGTTGTTTTCATATTACATTTTGAAATTATTAAATTAATAATACTTTGATTTTTCGATTAAAATTGACTTTAACTCTAATTATTTTCGTTGCAATGATGACTTTATACAAATCTATAACAATATATATATGTGTGTGTATGTGTGTGTGTGTATGCTGTTATAAGATATTTTGAACTGTGCGCTCAAGAATGATATGGAAAACAACAGCGTCACTCTAACTGTTAGAGTCTAACAGTTTGCGATTGCGGTGAGAAAATTTCGAAACTATCAAACGGCAACACCAGGTTTTTTTAATTTGACTGAGATCTCCATTCAGAAAAATCCTAAATAGCGTTCGAATGGCAACTGTAGCAGAAAATCAATAGCGGTAGATAGGCTAAATGTGAGAACAACCAATAAGGACTGCTTAAAATGAAACATTTTGTGTGTTTCACAAATTTTCTATATGATCTCCTTCACACACGATGAGACATTGCATGCGGCAGATGGTGGATAACACTTCAATATGTACCATAACAAAAGGAATCTCTTGAATCGCAATTCTGAATACATCTTTCAAATCAGATGCAGTTTGCGAACGAAATTGATACACTTTGGATTGCAGATATCCCAACAGCCAGAAATCCATTGGTGTCAGATCAGGAGACCTTGGTGGCCATGGAAAGGGGAAATGACGGGAGATAACTCTGTCACCAAACTGTTGACTAAACACTTTGATGACTCATTTGACTGGAGACCTTATATGTGGAGGATACCATCTTACATCAACACAACTTCAGATAGTAGACCATCATTTTACCGTTGCATTGCGAGAATCGCATACGAGTTAGCATGTCCAGATAGCGAGAACTCATTACTGCATACGTTTGCAGATCACCATCAGTAACCTCTTCAAGAAACCAAGAGCCAAGGATGAACGTACTCGTTATACCACACCGCACAGTCACTTTTTCCTAGTGTAATGAACGTGTAAACACATCATGTGGACATAATTTTTCAAAATTCATGTAATCAGTTAGCCGGAAATGTGACTCATCAGTCCACAGAATGCATAAATTGCTATCATCATTGGATAAGGAATGGATTCACAAAATACAGCCATAATTGATAGTCTCCAAATTCCAACATCTGGGCACGTTGTAATTAATACAGAAACATGTTTAGAATAGAATGCAGAATCTTGCGGATAGTTGAATTCGGTAGGTTCAGAACTCGTGACACATCACGTCCACTTGTGGGATGAACTGTGCTTCTGCAACAGTTTCCATTGGGAATTGAAGGTCCTTCAGTTGCATGTGCAACCAGTTTCTTCAAATTTATGAATCAAGATTACGGTGAAGTCCGTGCACCGTCATAGCTGTAGTAATCCATGGTTTCTGCGGTAAACACGCAATGCCTCTGCGACATATTGTCCATTCAGTTAGAAAACCTTTACGATTTCCCCATGTTTATTTCTTGAATGTGGCAACTTGTTCGGAATGGCAGAAAGCAACATACGCGGCTCGCATTTCGCGGTGTCTTTTTTTCACCAAGCGTAACAATGACACAGTCATTACTGTGTCTTACATAGAACCCGAAATTCGCTTCTCTTGGTTTTATTCTTCACGTTCTTGTAGCGGACTAATCAAGCTAAGATCTCAGCCGAAGAAACAGTATGACGTTTGACGTTAATGTAACGAATAATGCTCTGGTGCACGACAAAATCCTTTTTACTTTTTCCTTATTTACCTTCGGGGAGTTTTTTGTTACACGTTACATTCCAACGTTATTTAATGTTTTTCAATAAGAAGATCGCATTCCAATACAAAAAACTGGGAATTGCCATTTGAAATTTTCAAAATATTTTGATTGTAACCATAACTGTTTAAATGACACTCTTGTTTTCCTTATCATTCTTGAGTGCATACCTCAAAATACCTTATGCTAAAATTTCATTCTGTTCTGTGAATGGTATGATAGTTAAGGTCCCAAATATCGAGATAGTTTCTTTTATAATCATCCTGTATATATATATATATATATATATATATATATATATAAAGAGAGAGAGAGAGATAAATAGAGATTGGATGGAAAAATATAGATGGCAGAAATAGAGACGTATTGATTATTTTATAGTTATCATCTTAATATAAATTTGATCTGTAAATCTAAATAAATTATTTGAATTCTGATAATTTCTCTGCAATATTTCTAGACAATTTCATAATAAATGTGCATTATGTATAATAACAATCAATAAATACATCCTATGGACCAAGAGACGTGAAAAATAGTTATTTATTTTGTTTTATTGGTTTATGAATTTATCATCAAGTTTGCATTGAAGATCTATGGCTCGAATAATTTAAAACTTGAATGAAATTACTGAACTATTCATATTGCAATTATATTATTTATTATGATCAGATGTCTGGCAAGATTGAAGGGTTATAGTTAGAGGGTTTCGTTTCATAACATTAAATATTGGCGCAAGTCTTCGCACAAATTTTTCCGCAAGATTTCATTGAAACAATGGAAAAACAATTTGCTTTTAATGCATCCGTCTGAACTGTAATAGTTTATTTTTGATAAAATAAATTATTTTTGTCATAGCTAGTCAATATAAGATGTTGAAACTCCATGAATAAAATAAGTACTAATCTATTTCTCCAAGCATGTCTCACAGTGATGACAATTTTGTTGACAGTGATGGAAAACAGATAAAGAAATAGTAATTGTTAGTACAAAGAAATTATTTTGAAGACCGCTATTTTTTCATTATTTAAAATATTTACAAAATGCAAAAAATTTTTTTAAAAAATGTAATAAATGTAGCAATTTGTGATGTTTTGTTTCACGTGTTAATAGCGTTTGGTAACATTATTCTTCATAACATTTCAATTTTTTACCTACTAATCAAGATCATTTAACAATTGATCTTGATGATTGATGTCAAAAATATAGAGTTTAAAATTAATCTTGTGAAATTGTTCCTTAATGCTATTTAGATTTCATTCTAAATAATTAACAATAAATATAATTGATACAGTAATAATCATATTTAGTATTTGTTTTAGCTATATTTCTTAAAATACATTGTTATTTTAATTTACTTGTGTTCAATTTCCTTATATTCTTTTATTATATTGTTTTCCTTTAAATTAAGAAACTTAGTAAATTGATGTGTATGGAACACATTTTGATTTTTTTGTAAAATTCCACAATTTGTGATAAACACTTACTGGTAAGTGATTAAATTATTTCAAAAATGGGACTTAAACTTTTTTCAGGAATAATGAACAACTTGTTTTCGCTATTAGTTTGTAATTTCCTTATGCATACGTAAAACATATTATTTTTTTCTAAATTTCTTGACAGCATTATTGTGCTGTGAAATAAATAGAAGTATATTTTTCAAAACTAAGCGAAAAAATTTTCAATAAAAAACACACCAATAGAAAGTATCTGTTGCTTCTTAGCTAGCAGCTTAAAGTAAGGGAATAGTGAGAGCGGGAAGCAGAAAATCCCTTTGCCAACATGTATTTCTGCATTCATGGTTCTCAGAAATGGGGATAAAACAGGGAAAAAGTTTTATTTCATAAGCTTTCCCTGTGCTGGTGATAAATTCATACAGCAAGGGTCGGTCGTCCACCATAATCGTGGTGAATATCGATCCATAGTTGATAGCGAAAAGGATGCCGTAGTCATGGCAACGCCTGCGGGAAGTGGAGGAGGCAATGAAAAAAAGTAAAACAGCGGGAAGATCAAGACGCTCCAACTCTACAAGATGATGAAATTTCGAGCTGAAGAAATGCTCTAGGGTTCCCGTATCAGGTTCCAACGACCGGCTTAAGATGGGGAATTTTCCATGATCGCCCCTTGAGGTTAGAGGAGAAGAAGATTCTAAAGGGTGTCCAATTCCAGTACTTATTTTTAAAGCGTATTGGATTGCAAGAATCTTAGAAACAAAAAAAAATAACTATGCGAGAGTTGGATATAGTTTAAATTATATTTGTAATTCAAAATTTAATGACTAAGCAAGCTGAAACTCGTGAATATAAAATGTTTTGTTACATATTTTAAATGTATGCCATAACAACATTATTTATTTGCCACCATAACAAATAAATAATGTTGCTATGACTAATAGGTTAATTTATTTCTAAAGTTCTTTTTTAAGAGAGGAAAACCTTGAAATTTTTTCTGCAAAATGTTTGATATATATGTGTGCATATATGCTAAAAATTTTGAAACATAATATATATAATAAAAATACAATTGTAAAGAAGTGAAGGAGAATATTCGATAAATTATGAAAAGTTAAATTCAAATTTAATATGAAGAGTTTTATGGACACATATATTGAATTAAGCCTTAATTCCATAAGAATGTTAATTTTATTATTAAAATTTATTACATTAAACTTGAATTTCATTTCATTTATAATTTATAGATGTTCTCTTTTGATTTTTAATACTCGTATTTCTATTGTATATTTTACATTTAATGGTTTTCAGTTTCCATAAGATCACTTTTCTTCATTGCTAATGTATATATTAAGTTTTACATAACGTATAGAGAACTTCAGATTGTCTGTTTGCCGATTGGATAATGGGATAAGCCCCGTGAACTAATAATAAAACTCATAATTTTAAACCAGGTGAAATAATGTGACCAAAACATGAGTTGTAACTTTTATAATCAGTATATGTTTTATAAAATAGGTATTTTTTAAAGTAATCCATAAATGTATGAAATATTTTTTTTTTAAAAATGTAATGCAAACAACAAAGCCACAACTCTGTAGTAATTGTAATATGTTTCAGAAAATTTATTTGAAGCCTAAATTATTGTATTTGAAAATTTATTGAATCTTATATCTGAAAAAAATCTCCGTATTATGATAATGTAATTTAATGAATAAACTAATGTATTTGCTTTAAATACGCATGAGTCAGGAGTTTCTGACGTTAATTAATATCAATAATTAAAAATATTCAGTTAGTAGAAAAATATCATTGTCATTTCCCTCTTAAATTGCTAACATTGAAATCGTTCAATAACATATTTTATAATTTCTTGATAGTTATGATTGTTATATTAGTTAGATATGTTACTTACACTAGCAAAAAATGTATCATACACTCAAAGTTATTTAAAAGGCCACCCAACCTGTCTAGTGGTTAGCGTAACTACGGATGGGGAGGACCTGGGTTTGAATCCCGACTCGAGCATGGATGTACTTTCTCTTTCTCTCTCTCTCTCTCTCTCTCTCCCTGTGTGTGTTTTTTGTCCTTTCCTCATATAATGGATGAATGCAGCCCGCCCTATAAATGAGTTTGTGGTGGTGTGGCGTGGGCGATGCTACTAGTACCTCCTTAATTTTTTCACAGGTGCCCACCGGGTAACCATAAAATAAGTAGCAGTTTCCGGCCTTGTTCAGATAAAGGGCTAATGTTACTTACTTGCTCAAAGACGCCCGCCATTAGAAATAAAACAAAAATAATTTAAAAGTATTATAATTTATATTTATCATAAAATTTTAAAAATCAATACAAAATTTATTGCTCAAAACAAAAATACAATAAAAATCAATATGTGAGGTTTTTCTTCTTAATTAAAAATGAATTAAAGGTTACTGGTTTAAGTAAAAAAAATCAGAAATAAAATTTAAAGCAACTAAAAAAACTCGAAACTATAAAATAAAAAAAATAAGGGACATAGAATTTTGGGTAAAAAAAAAAAAAAGAAAAAAAATTATTTTAAATTGCATTTATAATTGCTAAATCATAGTCAAAAGTGCATTCAGCCATTCAAAAGATGTAAGAAAAATACTCCTTTCAAAACTTATTTTAATTTGAAAACCTTCCTCTAATTTGCCTTTTGAATATGATACCCTTCCTTACAAATTAATGTCTTATGAGGTGGATTGTTTATTATTATTAGGGACTAAAGAATGGCAACAGAGGGAAGATAGCTGACGGGGAGACCTTTCCCCAAATCTAATTACTGCGTAAAATTCTTTCCTTTCACCCTTTCAAGGGTAGAGAATTGAGGTCTGTCAGGGAAAGCTCTTCATAATCCCCACATTAAGAAAAGTATGCGGAGGGGGGTAATGATGATGATGATATGAAGAAAAGAATCTGGAGAGTTCAGCAGATGGGAATGAAATGAGCTTACCCATCACAGTTGTAGTTAATAGACTGTGAGAGATAAGGGGAAAAAGAAACGATTACCTTTGTTTCCCTCCGATATATATTCCCTTTTATATCCCTAAATGCATCAATATTGAAACCAATATTGAAATTTTACTTAAAACTGGTTCCTGTTCGATTCCTAATAACAAGTTGTTTTCGTAACTTGTTATTAGGAATCGTAATTGTTTATGTAAGAGAGTTTTATTTATCTAACAGAATTTAGATAGTAGTACAAACCGATATTTGTTTCTTAATCAACAAAAAAATTCTTATGTTAGAATAAAATTTTTTCTCTTTTTTATCGTTATAATTGGTAAATTCTAGTAAGTATTCATAATATAAATTATTTAATTTTTGAAGGTAGCGAAATATATCCAATGATCAAATTTCGTAATATCATATCTTGTATATTTATTTTACTAAATAAAAATTTCGTTTCTAAATGTATCTTTATTTACCTAAAAAAGATTATTCAATTTTTTCAAGTTGCTTTCTAACGATAAAATAAGTTTTATCGATAAATCTGCGTGTCACTCGAAAATTTTCAAATTTTTTTATTATAAGCTCATAGTTTTCACGGCTTCAGTGCTTTAAGCAATTTCGAAGTTTCATTGTTTCAAAATTTAATGTAAATAACTAATTAGATATAAACATAAATTAATGTAAATATTGTCTGCATTTTAAAAATAAAATTCTTCTTATTTACATTTGAATAAAAAGCCTTTCAGAAATTTTTTGAAAAAATTGATATCAAAATAATTATTTGACTTAAATTATAAGTATTAAATTTGTATTAAGTCACTTATACAATTTTTTTTAATGAAAGATAATTTTTTTCTTGTCTATAGAAGGGCGTTTCAAGGAATATATTGAACTTAAAATTTTATTATTCACTTTAGTTTGATAATTGTCGTATTATCAATATGAAGTGAATTATAAAATTTTAAATTTCACAAAAAGTAACGTATAAATCATTAATAGACGGCAGATTGTTTTTACAAAGTCAACACACAGTTTTCGATTATTGAAAATTTAAGAAACGAAACATCACTTATAAAAATGTATACATCATTCAATATAAATGATTAACATTCACATACTTATATTGTATAATATCAATATTTATACTTCAATAAATGAAAAATACCAAGACGTCAAGTATAATTTGCTCTGTGAACTTACAAATTTAGTTTCTTTGGTGGATTGTTGTTGGATTGGGTTTTATGGCCCAATGTCCAATAAGGCCAAGCTGCGCCAGTTACTTTGATGTAATTTTCACATAAATTAACATATGCCTAAATATACAGACCCAAAATATTTTAATGATACAAAAAGAATTATTTGACTCATTAAGATTAACAAATTTTGTGGTATAATTATAAGATAACATTCCATTCGGAATAACAAAAATTCAGGGATTCAAATCAAACAGTCAATTGGAGAAAGGCAAAAAAGTTGCAGAATTATATTTAGCAAAATCTTATTTCTGAATATCAGAAAAAAAGATACCTAGTGTACAAATTAGTTGCAAAAGTGGGGGTTTTATAATAGAAAACTGAGGACTATTCTTCCAAAAAGATTTTACGACAATAATTCTTGCAAAGCCTTTTTATACGTTGACAAAAATGAAATGTTTTCTAACTCTATCAAATAAAACAAAAAGTTTTTTAAGAAAAGAAGCTCGTATGTAACATGCTGAGTTCAGAGTGTACTGTAAAGTTCTTAATACTTTATCATACACAAGCACTGAAGTAAAAAGAACAGGCTACACAAATTGGAAAAAATTAACTGTAAGGAGACATAATGATGTACATTCATTCAACAATTTAGCTACAGGTATAAATCAACTAAATGCTCAATAAGGCCAGTACGTGCCACATTATTGGGGAAATCTTCTTTGGATATTTAAGAGAGAAAGTTTAGGAATAAAGATTTTCAGTTAAGGCTCATTTATTCTGGATGGTGGAAATCACTTTCCTTGTAAGCGAGGTCTCATTAGGAAAAACTATTGATATCTTTAATCTGTAGCATACACACCATGAAATCAAAATGGCACGGGTTGTCATCAATGCTTCTTCACGTACAGCTTTAAACAATAATATATATATTAAAGTTGTCTGCTACCGTTCAAAACAAAATAAAAAAAACATACATAAGTTCTGATAAAGACCAATATTTATATTTCTCATGTATTTCAGACACCCACATATTTGTAAGCATTTTTTTTATCGATTTCGAGTTGCAGTGGCTAAACCTAACATCTGAAAACTGTTGTAAAACTAAGGAAAATATACAACACACATTATTACCATACTGGAGACTTTTCCTTGACCTTAAGATGGATACAAGCAATTGGAAGAAAAGAAATATAAAGCCGCTCATAATCATGAACTCAGAAATGTGCTCATGTAAAAAATACAAATGCAATACCCATATTCCTATTGCTCAATAATCACTTAGATTAAACTTGAAATTTTCCATTTATCTTATGCCAACCTAATGTTTCTGTCATTGCATCAAACTGATCTCTTATACTTGAAGTTTATTAAGCGATGTTTAAAGTTTGACGCCACATAGAGGGACATAGGGGACCTAACAATCTAAATCTGCTATAAGAATTTTCATAACATACTCCGACGTTTTACCTTTTACAGTGACATTTCAAACTTATTTTGCCATGTTCACTTGTTAAAAGGGAAGAATTCAGAAAATTCTCAAACTGTCATCACGTAGAGATGCAAGCAGAAAGCATAAAAAAGAGATATTTCTATATTCTTCAGTGATTAGGATTAATGGTGGAATCTTCAACTCGAAAAAGAAAATTTCTACCATTAGACTACGCGAGGATATCTGTATCTTTGTTTGGAATTACTAGGGGACAGTTGCTGGTGACAAGGGATGCTAAAAAGTCTTTTTGACGTCCATCAAGTATCATTGTTATTTGAAAGGCATCTATGAACCTTAATAACGTGTCACAAGATAGAAGCCTAAGAAAAATGTTCAAGTTTCATGACATGCATGCAAAAACCAGAAACTATAATCTTTTTATTCGAAAGGGGCTGTAATTAAATTTGTTATTTTATATTCGGAAGAGTGCCAAATGTCACTAGACCATAGTTACCACACTATAACTGTAGTTTGATACAGTATCGTGGATAATGAATCAGCTGAAAGGAGTCGAAAAGCATTTTCAATTCTGCATTGTATTCATAGATAGTGCTTCTTATCAACGTAGCAAAGAAAGAAATTTGGAGAACTCCCAAGCTCCTAACCATGTTTAGAAAAAGCAGAAGCGCAACGCCAGTTTCTTGCTATTCAACAATATCTGGGACTCATTGAGATTTTTCCTACTCTGGGAAGATCGCGGTTTTACTATTAGATCAAGATAAACTCTATTTCTGCATTTGATGTAAATCAGTTCTGATCTCTTCACTATTATCACTGGAGAACAAAAGATGACTAGATGGCAGCATCTTAGAAATCATTTACAGTTTAACTTTATTTTCATCATTTTCTATTTGTTTGACTATAGATGATACTTTCCATTACTCGTATATGTCCTTCATCCTTACTTTTATGAAATACTTTAAGTTGATTTTACCAAGGTATCATTTCAATGTCGAGCACAAAGCACTACTTAATCTGACATTTTACAGAATTATGACTGAATAATTGTAATTAAATGTCACTATATTTTTCATTGAGATATTGGAAGCACTTTATATTTAACGATGATTCTTTCGAGACAAGAAATCGGGCAGAAGTGACGACATATGATTGAATATAGTACTTCGCAGTACTTCGCTATTGAATATAGTACATAATTTTCTATTTACTCTGATAAGAAAATACAAACTCAGTACTTATGCTCTTTCTTATCTTACTATGGATAGTATTTAGCATAAGAGGATACGAATTAAAGAAATTAAGGTTTTGAAGCTCAGATCCTTAAAATTAGATCAATATGCTTTTATTGGATTTCAAAACTGATCGCTACCCGGAGTTCTACAAACTAAATATTGTTTTCATTAGTCAGTGCAATACTAAAAATCTTTATTTCTTTCTTTTTTTATTTAGATACATTGAATACAAATTTAATAATGGCAATAAATCTTGTGTATTGAAATTATGACAATTTATTTGACTTAAAATGAAATCATAGGAAAATGTTGTATTAATTGATATCTCTTTGGTACATTTTCAGCACTAAGTACTTAATTTGAGAAAAGTATTTTATTTCGAATAATTAACAGAAGAAAAAAGCTTTAGAGTGAGTAAAAAATAACTTATAAATTAAAAAATCTCAAAACCTTAAAATGGAGCATTTTTATGATCGTAAAATTATACGGAACAATCACAGGGTTAATCTAATTAAAAACATTTTATTTGCGATTTACGTCTAAGAGCGTTAAAGTGACGCGTAGAAAATTTATTTCTTCATTAATAT
>JAPDSC010081531.1:7452-25739 GCA_026290005.1 Latrodectus geometricus | reverse complement strand
TATATATAATAAGTATGTGGTTAAATCATATCTCTATAGGCGGACTAATAACGCTATCTAAACATCTGCATTTTCTTTTCCTTTTTTACGTTTGGCAACTCCAACAATAAAACCGAGTTCCTGAAATTCGCTTGAAAAGTGCGTCTTAAATAATGTTACATAGTTTGTTAATTCCTGTTATGAATATCGGTCATAGATTTTTTTGAGTTTCGGAGATTATTCTTTGTACATAAACCCTCTAATTTCTGTGAGTTACATAATGTAATCTGTATAATCGATTTTTACAATATTAAGTTATTTAAGCTTTCTATTCATAGATTTACTCATTTAAACGATTTTTGTAAAGAAATACCAATGAAGTTTTTAGTTGAAATGCGAATTACATTTTATGTAAAAATATTTTTACCATATGTGTCATTGATATATATTTAACTTTTTAATTGATGGAAGTCTTAATAATGAAAAAAAATGTGAATCACTAATTTATTCAATCGATTTCTTAAAGATATTCATATATTGTGTATATAAAACTGAGCCCAGTTTTATTTCTTTTTTATCTATCATATATTCAATTCCTTTCCCGATGCATTGTTAGTAATTTTTTCTTATGATTGTGAACTAATTACTTTTTTATAGTTTTTATTGTTAGTTCCGATTATGAAAGAAAAAATCATTAGTTTCTAATGATTTTTTCTTTCGTAATTGAAAAAATAATTTGTTTTCTGTTTAGTATTCCTAATATTATTGTTTATATACAATTTCATCGTTTTCTTTAATTTTTTGTGCAATCGTTTAATTTCTTCCATTTTATGAAGCAATGCTTTATTAGACTTTTTTAACTCTGACAGCATGTCATTTAATAGGTTTTATATTTAAAAATTAATCGAAACTTAATAAAATTTTCATTGAAAAATTAAACTGGTTTTAACATGTAATATGCATTTATTGTTTGAAAGGTTTTTATTAGTTATTATTATAAATTTACAAGTGAATACTTTTAAAGTTAACTCACAAATGAGTTTGTAAAATATTGTATAGTTTTAATGCAAAACTGGTGAAAATGCGCTTAAGGTCCCCTCCTTGGCGCATTTACAAAAACACTGATGCCATGGCAAACATTCTAACGCTATTTTAAAGTGAAATTTAATTGGCGACCAATGAAAAGGCTAAAACAAACAAGTAATTGGCTGTGTCCCAGTGAACGGTACGTTATTTTTATACAATTAATATAATCATACAATATATAATTATATAATATAAAATTATATTATTTTATAGAAATAATATTTTATACAATATTATATACAATTAATTATAATTGTTTATATGCGTACCCTACAAGGAGTGTACCGTTCACTAGGAATTAACAGAGTAATTATTGAGCATTCGCGAGAAAACGCTTCAAATTTGTGAGTTGGCGAAGTTGGGTACCTAAAGCGCAGATTAACCACAAAACTTTAGTGCAGTTTAAATAGTAGCCATAATATATGCCATTTTTAATTATGATACTATCCTCATATATCATTCAGAAATTATATTTTTGTATATATGATATTGTGGAAACCATTATAAATATTTATCAATCATACCTTATTCTAACCATAATTTTATGCGCAGTAATGAAAAGTTACTTTTAAAGAAACTAATGCTGGTACGCAAAATTTACTTCCCATTATATGTTATCTTTGCATTAACAATATTTTTAAAAATGTTATAGGATATAACTCGAATTTGAAAATTGTTGGTGTATTATAAATGCAAACTTTGTATAAAATTACATGTTAATAATAGTTGGAATATATATATCCAGTCTTTTTTTTTTTTTTATTAGGCTGATTTTTAAGATATGTTAACTAAATATTTCAATTTGTAATAAATTAAATATATAGGTTTTTTTAAATTACTGAACTAATTATGAAAAGTTTATTTAGTTAATTTTACTTGCACAAGCTGTTATGCTTAAAAGAAAATTTTAGACAACCATGTTAATATCATATATATGAAAATATTTCCTGCTGTATGAATGTTTTATTTATACTTTCTTAAAAAGTTACATTTTATATTGTCTTTAATCATTTTTTAACAATCATAATTTTTTTTCAGAGTGAAATATGCAGTCTAGTGCAAAATTAACAAATCCACGCGCCACTTCTGCTGCAGGAGAAGCTCAAAACCAAAGAGCTAAGCTTATTTCTTCTTTAAAAAGTGCTTTATTTATATTGAGCTCCTCTATTGTAATATTTGTTGCTTTCAGTAACACTTTAACATGGTAAGAAATGATAAACAACAGAAATAACTTTTGCTCTTGTGTATAGTATTGTTATATCCTAAAAATGTGAGCTTGTGTGTGAATTTTTGCTTACATTTTCATATCACTAGATTCATGACTTGTAATTTATATATATTATACATAAAATTGGTTAGTTTATGAAACTGAATATAAAGAAGTGGGAAGGTTAACTGTCATGTGTTAAAAATAGCTGAATAGAATTTGGTGATGTATGAAGTATAAATCTGTTTCAACTATGACAATAACAATTCAATTCTTTATAAAGTTTGTGATCTTAAATTCAATCAAATTGATGTAGCTTGTCCTTTCTGGACCTTGTGCCACAAAACCCAACCAACCATCAGTTCAATCAAAAACAAAATGTAAAAACCTTAGATTGCTATTTTTCAATTATATGCAAAATTGTAATTAAATTAAAAACATGCACAAATTATTTTATTGTTAAGTATCAAAAATTTTTAACTTGAGTAACTTTGTAAATATATTATGATCTTATGAAAATAAACTTTATTTGAAATCAATTTACCTAGTTATAATTAGTCTAATTTATCATCATATAATTTATCTTGATTTTTTTTTTCTTATTTATCTCTAAATGTAATTTTTTTAATAAAAAATATTTGCTTTTCAGTTATCTTTTGTGTTGTTTTTGATAAGTTTTTTTTTTTTCTCCCCCTGCCTGTTGATCAAAATTATTGAACCACTATAAAATGTCTCACAACTGGTTAATCAAATAACTACCTTACTATAAAAAAAAATTAAAGTTATTCATTTATTATATCTCTATACACACCTAGCAATTTATTTAAATGATTCTTAAGATTGCACATTTCATTTTGATTAGCTATAAAAATGCACGTTATGTTCTCACTCTTCTTTGGCAAAATTATTTTCAAATATAGCTTCAATTTTAAGAAAGGGAGTTAAGATTACATATTTTTCTTAGAAAAATAAGCAACTGCTGATTTATTTATTGCTGACTTTTTTGGGGCTTAATATGCTTATTTTGCAAAATAATGATTTCTTGCCAAACTCTTGTTATATTTTCATTGCAGATTAATTATTCATTGTTTGTTATAATCACAGGAATATTAAGCACTATCTCTCTCTTTGTAACATTAAGGACATTTGTAACTGCATTTGTCTGCTGTATGAGAATGCTCTGTTACTTAGCAGCTGTTGCATTATAATTATTGGCCACTAAACAAAAAGTGATTGAAATAAACATGTCTTCTGAAAGACTTTTTATTTTTTGTTCTAAACTTAAAATTAAAAAAAGTAAGATCATTTTAGATTGTAAAGATCTTTTTAAGCATGCGAAATTGCTCCCTTAATATATGCTAAATGTGCTGAAGACTTTGCTACAATTTTTGTGTCAAAACATTTTTAGTATTGAACCAAAAAGATATATTTTGAACAAAAATTCTGGACCACTTTACTAAAATATCTTTTCTTGGCTACTATGACAGCTCATTATTAGTTTTAAATATATCAAAATAAAAAAAAATACCATTGTTACTGAAACCAATATTATATGGTTATTATTTTGTTTCCTGTGTTTATATTTCAATTTTTCTAGTGATGTAAATGATTTTCTATGTAATTGGTTTTTACAAATTTGCTTAGTTAATATTTTGTTAATCTTTAAATAAATAGTTTTAGTTTTATCTTGTTTCTCTTTTTTTATGGTATATTTTTAATAGAATGCAGAAATAAACAAATATTACAGTAGATGAAATTGACATTAACAAATGTTTCTACAATGTTAAGGTAGATAGTATGATAAGAAATTTAAATTTTTTGTCTGAATGTTTACATACTTTGTTTTAAGTGCGAGTATATCTTGAAACAAAAAAAAATATATATTTTCTGTGTTAATCTACGCTTTAGGTCCCCTACTCTGCCAACTTGGCGATAAATGCACCAAGCGTGGTAAACCAGACGTTTTTATACCTAATGAACTCTTTATGGCAACCTCCCGAGGAAATAATTTGTGCTTTTTTGCGCATGCTCATTAATTGTTTTTTTTCTTTTAGCATTTTCATTGGTCGTTAATTAGTTTCAGTTTGAAAAATCGATCATTTTCATTGGTTGTTAACTAGTTTAATACCGTTAAAAATCGTATTCCATTATTTCCATGGCAACAGTGTTTTTGAAAACCTGCCAAGTACGGGACCCACAGCACACTTTCGCCAAGTTGGCAGAGTAGGGGACCTAAAGCGCATTTTCACCATTTTCTGATATTCATTTTATTTTTAATGTATTTCCTTGCTACATATGGGGAAATTAATTAACAAATAATTTTAACTGTTTACATGGTTAAAACTTATTATAAAAGTGTCCTGAAAAATTTAACTGGGAATATATATTTGAGTTCAAAAATGAGGATCATTAATTTTTTTCCTAGCAAAATATAAATCATAGTATAAAGTGATTCTTACAATACTGATTTAACTGATATTCAGGCATTTACAACATTTTTGGGGAGCATCTGGAGATTTTTGGCAGAGTCAGTGGAATAAAATTTGCAACTGGTTTGGATCTGATAAATATGTAATGGGAGTCTGGGGTATGTATAATTTTTTTCCTTTGTACTTCATTGTTTCCTTGTTTTAATTTGATAAAAACTGATAATTTGTTCATTTAACAGTCATGTGTTATTTTAATCTTTTTATTTGTGATAATTTAGAATCATAACATAAATTGGTCATTTGTTTATCATGTTTTACAATTTTCTCCATGTTTAAGACAACTGCAAGCTAGTAAATAAAAAGTTTGCAAAAATTTTTTTATTATCAATTTTGTATACATGTTGCTATCAACAGTTGTCTTTCTGATAGAAGTTATCTTGTATGTTATAATCAAGTTATTTGTCTACTTGTGCAATATCAAATCTTATACTTTTGCAATTCTATTAATTATTTTTATTTTTTGATGCATATTTCATAAAATATAGTATTCAGCAATTACCACAATTTTGTGGTTTTCAAATATACTGATGTTTTAAAGGTTTATAAAAAAATTTCAATACTCACATAATAATTTAAAAAAATGACTTGTAGTTTCATAGTAAGTTTTTTTTTTTTTTTTTTTTTTTTTTTTTTTGTTTTAACATTAATAAATATATTCATTAAAATATGTAATTTTAATGACAGTTTTTAAGAATAACAAATATTTTTTTTATGTTAATAACAGTTTATTTTGTTTTAGTATTTTTATGTGACAAAACTGTTGTTCCTGAACAAGTAAAATAATTTGCTGTATGTAAATAAAATATTTTCAAATCTGGCCTGCATGCGATTGGTATCAGGTATTATATTGCTTAAATGTATAAATATACTAATAATAAAAAGAATAATAAATATAAAGGTTTCATATTTCATGGGATAAATTGAAAATATATAAACAAATCTATTTTTTATTTATAAACTAGTTAAAATTTTAAATTTGCAAATTTATATAGAAGGGATACCTTTATATAATTTAAATATCTTTTAATATAAACTAAGCCATTTCAAATGCTTCTAAATTTTATATTCATATAGAAATTTTTTTCATTAACTAACATTTTGGAGGTATATTATTAAGGATCTATTCAAGTCGTTGTTATTAAATTTGCTTTAAAAGCATGTTAAAACTCAAGTATTATCTAATTATAAACAATTTATAAGACTTCATATTTGAAAGTATAGCTGATTTTTTGTCATCTCATATTTTTTGTTAAATACCTTTTAATTACACTAAATAAAGCCCTTTATTCTGGATAGTAACAAACTTGCAAAGCTAACCAAAGCATTTAAGCATATTTACTCTTCAATTACATTGATCTATACCAGATTATCATAGACTTCTAAAATATTCATAGCATTGCTTAATGTTTGATTAGATCAATTCAAGTTTCTCTATTATAAAATGGCTATGCAAAACTACCATTCCCAATATCTTAAACATATATCATAATATTACAAGTTATGAAAACTAAACAACATCCTTCATTGTTGTCCCATGATTATAAAATTATTGAAGCAAATTCTTTTTTGTAAATTTTAATATATGTTAGGGTTTTTAAGAATTCTCTCTATCATATTTTTTTATAAAGATCTACTGGACCTCTTAAATTCTATTTTTAAATTTGATTTACTTAATGGAGTTAATGGATCTTGAAAAGGATTATTATATTAATGTTTACATGAATAATAAGAAAAGTTTTTTTAATTATATTGATTTTGTAAATCTGAATAAACTTGGGTGAATACTAATGACACAAAATTTAAAAAAAAAAAAAAAAAAAAAAAATTCCTAATTGTTGGCACTGATTTGTTTGATTTCTAATTTTTTTCAACAAATTAATTTTGAAAACAATGCTGCTTATCCATACTTAATCCATTATATGTACAAGATTGTTTTTATCATATTTTATTTATAGTTAGATGAATTTTATCTATAGTTATTAGTTAGATAAACAACTTCATATACATTTTAAAAAATTTCTTTGTTGTGCAACCAAGCACAACACATCAGATGGACTATTGTATCCTATAATGGGCAACAATAGTTTTCTCAAAGTTTGTTTGTAATTACTGAAACATTAGTCCACTCCTTTGTTAAGCCCTATATGTATATTTTTTTACAATCAGGCACTAGATAAGTTAACTTAAATAACATTATCATTAATGAAACTTAGGCATTATAATTAATGAAATATTGGGACACTCCTTAAATAAAGGACTTAGCAACCAAGCTCTAGATCAGTTTATTTGAATAACATTATTATTAATGAAACATTTGCACCCTCCTTTATGAAAATATACATAAAGGGCATATCAGCTTGCTTGAAACATCAATATTTATAATTTGTTTTTAATTAATTAAAAAACTTGTTCGTGAGAAATTTTTTCTGTATATCTAATTAGTATGATAGTTTATCACATTATAATATATTTGAATCAAATTATTATACATTAAATAATGAAAAATTGTAATATATAAAATAATTATATACTATAATATTTTTGTTATCAATTATGAATTTATCTGCAAAGTTGTAATTGATCTACTCATTTGCAGATTGAAATTTTATCACATGATAGGATCCATTTTGATGCAATAATCTGCTGATTTGCATTGCTAATCATTTACACGAACAGTTGGAATTCAATTGCTTCTGGAAGCAAGACTATGTATTATTTTGTAAATTCTGCAGTATTTTAGTTAATAGTGAATTTTTTAAAAAATGCATATATCCATGATTTTTATTGCCATGCTGTTGTCCCTAAATAAAATAAGGATCAAGAATAAAATGTTTCTATATATGGTTAACATGATGTACCCTGTATTTACGTAATTAGTTGCATCTATCATGAAACTTCTCATTATTTTTAATTGTTGTAAAGTGACCAAGGCAACACCAAGGCTATTATCTTTTTCTCCACACAGAATTAGCTTTATTGATCCTCATAGATCCTATTTTTAGAGAATTTTCTTGCTCGTGTATAAGAAAGCAAAATAAGAAATTTTTTTAGCCTTCCATTGAATTTGTCAAGCTAAATAAACAAAATACATACATAGCTTGAAGTGTGATAAATATTCCCTATCAACACTTACAGCTTGAGTATTTAGAAAAGTGACCACTTTCTTTCTACTGCCCACTGGCACAGAGGCTTGAATTTGGTGTTTAGAACTGGAATTTGCATCAAGCTACTAAGCTCTCGCTAACTCAAGTGCTTGTATAATATTACTTTTTAAAATGTTCAAATTCTTCAAGAAGAAAGAATTTGTTATATGTGAAAGTGAAGTTATATACAAGTAGCATGACTTGTGAGTTTTATGTGTAAATTCAATTAAATAGTGTATGATAATAATTGTTGCAAATGGCATCACCTTGCCAACCAATCAGAGGAAGAGGGAGTTACCGCGAGTTGCTATTTATGTTCGCCATTTGTTTCAGTTGATGTTGAAATCTCTTTATGTAACTTGTGTCGTGCTTGATTAAATGTTTTTTACGTGTTGCAGTCTAGTTTTCAGTATTTTGAAGTCTATCAGACATCTGGTAGATGTCAGCCCTGTTCAGTTATTAAGTAGCAGAGATTTACGTTTTCATTTTATTTGATAATTTAACAATAATTAAAGAAAACATCAGATTTTTTTATAATATAAAAAAAAGTTGGTGTATTTAATTTAGATGATATTTTATGCACTGTATTAACATTATATTAAAGAACTATGGTTAAAAAAATCTGTAGTTATAATTTTTAAATTATCTTAATTGAAGTTTCACTAGTATTTTAAAATATATAATAACTAAGTTATTTGTTACATTTAGATATAGTGTAGAAAAATTTATAATATTTAATAATGATTAAGTTTAATCCTGTTTGCATTAAAATGGTAATCTCAAAATAATTACTCAAATTTAAAAATTGCAAAAAAGTTGATTTTACATTTATCTCATATCTTAGAACTCAATTATTAGCAATAAAATTTTCTTTGTATGTGAAAAAATATATTAGCAATATTTATGTCACTAAATAAAAGAAGTTGCAATTCATACTAATTATTTATTGAAATAGGTACCTTCTTGGTAACTTTCTTAGTGTATTGGATTGTTGGTCTGTGTTATACTTTCTTGGATTTAACAGGAAAACCAGCCTTTGCTCTTCGCTACAAAATTCAGGATGATACGTCTTATCCAGTAAGTATTATGCCATATTGTATGATGTGTGTGTATATATATATGTATGTATGTGTTTGTGACTGTGTAAACTATTAATTTAAAATAAAAAGTGATATGAATAGTAATAATGTAAGCATTATATTGTTATTTAACATTTGTTATGAATAGTAATAATCTTAAGCAACAACTTATCTAGTGTTTTTGTTCTTGGGAGAAAACTTCTTTCAATGTAATTCTGATAAAAATGATTGTTTTCTAGTAATGTTTGATGCATATTAAAATTATGGTTTTAAGTAGACATTACTGAATATTCATTTACTTTATGCAATAAAATGTGTATATTTGTAAGCAATGAATGGATTATATTACATTTATAATACTATCATTTCAAAACATTATCATAATTTTCAAATCATCGAACATAATAAAATTCATTTGAAACTCATCGTTATCTAAAAGACTTTCACTGTGTGTGAAAAATTACACAGATTTCTCAAAAACATTGATTTTCTTTGCTTTTTGAGAATTGTAAAAAAAAATTTGTATAGAAACAGGCTTTTTTACATTTAAAAATTATTTTACTTATTCAATAATTTTTTGTAAAGAATTTTACCCATTCTTATTCAAATTGTTGTAAATTAAAAAAATATATAAAGTGAAAAATATGCATTTGGTTCAAGAATTTTTTACTGTTATATTTGAGATTAAATATTGCCATTTCTTAAAAGCATAACTTTTTCTAAAAAGCAGTTTTTATAAAGTTGGCTTAGCTGTTAGCATTTTATGTTTTAGATTTTAACATATTTGACTTATATTAAGTAGCCAATCAGTGCCTTGTAATAGCTATAAGATGACTTTATGAACTTAATATGGACTAAAATTTTAGATTGTTTTATACATTGACCCTTTCGTTTTTATGTTAATTACCTTTACTCAATATTCTTTAAACGTTTCTGTCACAAAAATACAGTAATAGAACAAAGTATTAATCCCAAAACTGCTTACTTTGTCCTGTTCTTGTAAAAAAAAAAAAAGTTATTAATTCCTTTTTAAGTAAATATAAAATGTTACATATGAAACAATGTAGTTTAATTATTGATAAAAATAGCAAAGTTGTCATTGTTTGTTTAAATATATTTATTAAAAAATAATAAACATTTAATCGTCTTTGATGTTTTAAACTATGAAGTAGATGTTTTGTCTTTTTTACTTTGCTTTTCCTTCTGTTGTATTGTCAAGGTGCTAATTGCTCCAATCAATGGAAAATAGCTTTTCTAAAACTGATGATTTGATTTTTACGTGTGTAATCAGTTTATTAACAAAATAAACTTCAATATTTTTTATTTCAATACTCAGAGTTCAAGACACAGAGACGCACTCTACGTCATGTTTTTCGTGTACTTGGAACAATCAATGTTGTACGCACAAAACGTTCTTTAAAGTCTTTTTTAATTCAAATCGAATGAGTTATCAGGCGAAAATGATGCAATGTTTTCAATGCTTTTCAGCTATGGTTAAATGTCTTGTGTCAATATGCACATTGCTAAAATTCATTAGAAATCACTTAATACCATGCTCTGTTTCGTAACAATCAATATTTTTCAAAAGCCAGAGAGCCAAGAAAACTGGAATTGGTGAAAAAGGATAGAGGTTTCAGGAAATTTTGAAAGCAATATCGCAAAGGGTTTTAAGATTAAACATTACTTAAAAGAGAAAACTTTCAAGATTTTGAAAACATTTAAAAAATGATTTAGCCACGATCTCAATTATAACAAAACAAATGACCACTTCATGGTTTAAAAAAAAATTTATGAAACTATGAGACCAAGATCATTGTATACTGCCAGGGCTTGAAGATATTACACTCCGTAATGGTTAAACAATAAGTATCTCATTGATGTGTTGAAAATAGGTAGGTTGCAGTTTTAACTGTTCAGGGAAACTGCAATTTCTTACATCATTTTCTGTCATTTACAAATATTTGTTGTCCTGAAGCGTTTTGTCCCAAGAAGAATGAAAGTTTTTATTTATTTTCCCCCCTTATTGCATTTTTTTCATATTGTACACAATCATGGTTGTTGTAGAATAGTTTTCTACACTTTTCTGCTTACTTTACTAGTTTTTTTAATCAGCAGTGTCTTTTACTCTTGGATAGATTTGTAATTATGTTTTAAAATATCATGTTTTTATTACAATTCCATACATTTTACATAATTTGTCATATGATGATGTTATTAAACATGACCCTTGCATAGGTTGCAGTGTATGTCTATTTTTTTTATCACAACTTCAATATATTATAAATGTCTAATTTTGTATAATAACTTTATTTTATGTAGGCTGGAATCTTTTATTTATAGGTATCTTTACCACAAGTCCTGAGGGTTGTTCAACAAGTTTTGTTCAACCAACTTGTTGTTGGCATACCTTTTGGAATACTTGCATATTACATGATGGTATGGCGAGGATATAATTCTGGAAAAACTCTTCCAACATTCCAGTGGGTTTTATTTGAGCTTATATTTTGTGTCATTATGGAAGAAGTTGGATTCTATTATTCTCATAGGTTAGTAATTACAATATAGATAACGTGAAATCAAACTATCAATTACATTTTACAAAATATATTTTTATTGCACCTATTGTAATATTGTTTATGTAGCTTATATTCAATAATACAAAATTTTTATTTCTGGGAATGTGCATTTTATTAAGGAATAAATATTTGTATGAATTAATAATAGAAATCACTGTTAATTATATTACACTACTGGCCATTAAAATTGCTACACCAAGAAGGGGACATGCTACAGACGTGAAATTTTTACGAAAGGAAGAAAATGTAGGCCCCAGATGTATCATCTCTTATGGAGGATATTGCGAACATGATGTATTTAACGTGCTCCAGTAAACATGATCTCTGGTTGGATTCTAATAACGACGCCTTTAGCAACTAGGGTCCGCAGTCTCTCCATTTAGTGAATATGAATTACGAAATACACTACTGGCCATTAAAATTGCTACACCAAGAAGGCGACATGCTACAGACGTGAAATTTTTACGAAAGGAAGAAGGTGCTGTGATATGCAAATGATTAGCTTTTCAGCGCATTCAGACAAAGCAGGCGCCAGTAGCGACACCTACATTGTGTTTAAATGAGGAAATTGTTCAGCCGGTTCCTCATACACAAATTGCATTTGAACGTTGCTGCCTGGTGAAAAGTTGTTGTGATGCCTCGTGTAAGAAGGAGAAATGCGTACCAGCACGTTTCTGACTTTGATAAAGGTCGAATTGTAGCATACCGGGATTGTGGTTTATCTTATCACAGTATTGCTGCTCGCGTAGGTCGAGATCCAATGACTGTTAACAGAATATGGAATCGATAGGTTCAAGTTGGTAATACAGAACGCCATGCGGGATCTCAATGGCCACCTATCACTAGCAGCCTAGAAGACAGGCATATTATCCGCATGGCCGTAATGGATCGTGCAACCACGTCACGGGCCGTGAGTCAAGAAACGGGGTCGTTTGGAAGAAAACAAGTGTCTGCTCGAACAGTTCGACGACGTTTGCGGCAGCATGGACTCTCAGCTCGGAGACCATGGCTGCGGCTTCCCTTGACGCTGCGTCATAGACAAGAGCGCCTTCAATGGTGTGATCAACGATGAACTTAGGCGCACGAATGGCGAGACATCATTTTTTCAGATGAATTCAGGTTCTGTGTACAGCATCATGATGGTCGCATCCGTGTTTAGCGGCATCGTGTTGAACGCACACTGGCAGCGTGCATTCGTCATCGTCATACTGGCCAATCACCTGGAGTGATGGTATGGAGTGCCATTGGATACACGTCTCGGTCACCTCTTTTTCGCATTGACGGTGCTTTGAACAATGCACGTTACATTTCTGGTGTGTTACGACCCATGGCTCTACCCTTTATTCGAGCCCTGCGAAACCCTACGTTTCAGCAGGATAATGGCCGACCGCATGTTGCCGGTATTGTACGGACCTTCCTTGATACGGAACATGTTCGGCTGTTGCCATGGCCAGCACGTTCTCCAGATCTTTCACCAATAGAAAACGTCTGGTCCATGGTTGCCGAGCAACTGGCTCGTCACCAAACGCCAATCACTACCGTTGATGAACTGTGGCATCGTGTTGAAGCTGCATGGGCATCTGTACCTGTACATGCAATTCAATCTCTGTTTGACTCAATGCCAAGGCGTATAACTGCTGTTATTACTGCCAGAGGTGGTTGTTCTGGGTAATGATTTCTCAGAATCTATCCAGCCAAGTTTTTTGAAAATTTAATCACTTGTTATTTCTAGAATAATATATTTGTCCAATAAATATCATTTTGTTATCTGCATTTCTTCCTTGTGTTGCAATTTTAATGGCTAGTAGTGTATTTTATAGTTAATTGATAAATGCAAATTTGTGTTATTTTTTAATTCTAAAATTAATTTTAAATTTCAATTTATTAAAGGAATTAAGATAACTATAGAAAGCATCATATTAACATCAATTTTTTTCCCCTTTATTTTGAATAAAGCTACAAAAACTAAATTGTTAAATTATTTTTAAATGCTATTTTTATTAACTATTAACACTCAATAAGTTTCTTGTACATTTTTTTTTCATGGTGTAATTAGATCCTTCAGAAATCCACACTTAAAAATTACTCATTAAAAAGTAAAAAATTTCATGGTTTTCCAATAAATTTCTTTTTAATAATAGATTGAGTGGTTTGAAATGTACTATTGTTTTTGTGGTATAAGCACATGCATTTTATAATTACACATTCTCTAAGTAACAGAAGAATAATTATTTTTCTCTATGGTCAAACATGTTATAAAATTACTTTGCATTTAAAACAATTTGTAACATGTATATGTCAGTTAAAATTGAGATGATTATTCTGATTAAAAAGAATAAAAGTATTAATGTGTTGAAAAATATCTTTTAAGAAAATATTTTCGAACATAAATAATATAAATGCCAAATGTAATTATGTTCCTTTTTTAAATGAAAATTATTTTAGATTCTCAATTTATATTGTGTTATCTTAATTTATATATGTGCAGTTATAATATTTTGATTTTACATTTATAAAGAGTAACAAATAGATGTAAATTAGTTTTGAAATAATAAAAAGCTTTTATGTAACATAAATAGTATTTTGTAGAAAGATAAAAAAAAAAAAAACTGGTGTTTTTAATGTATATTTGAAACAATTGATTATATTATGCAATTATATGAATGTGGATATCTGTTGCTGCTTTATGCAAATGTGTATTTTCTAGGCTTTTACATCACCCACGTATTTACAAGTACATTCACAAACGTCATCATGAATGGACCTCTCCTATAGCTATTACAGCTATTTACTGTCATCCAGTAGAACACGTCTTTTCCAACTTGGTGCCACCTTTACTGGGACCATTGATCCTTGGGAGCCACACTGCAACCTCCTGGCTTTGGTTCTCAATGGCCATTCTGTCTACTCTGAATGCTCACTCGGGTTTCCACTTCCCATTCTTCCCTTCACCGGAAGCTCATGATTTCCACCACTTAAAGTATTCTAATATCTCTTTATGTTGTTGTATTTATGAATTTCACAAAATATGATTTCTTATATTGTAAGTTAAACTTTTCTAGTGCTAGATATAGTTTATTTCCTGAAGCAGATTATAAATTTATCTTTAACAGTTATTAATAAAGAATTCTATTTATAAAAGTAACTGAATGAAATCACATGCATTTAGAATTTTTATTGCATATTACAAAGAATGTAGCAAAGTTACTAAATTAAAATCAAGCAAGTAAAATCAGAATTTTCTTATCACGCAGAGAATATTCAAACCGTTGTCTTTCATACATATTTTCCTTTTGAAGTTTAAAACTATAATCCTCTTGTGAGTAACAGTTTCAATAAAAACTGCAATCATTTAAATATTATAAGAACAATCATTTGTATTTCACACATTTCATTTGAGAATAAAAACAAATGATTCATATTTACAAGTTCCATATGAGAATGAGAAGTATTCATTTAACTTGATAATTTCTTCTTGATTCTGCTTTGATGGCAACAATTAAAAGTGCACATTAATGTTTTTGTAGCTATTTGTTTTTACCAATTAATAGTTTTCCAGGAAATAGATAAGCATGTAATTCCAGTTTTTTCATTAAGTTTATATTCTTTCTGTGTAAAGTGTCTTATTTGTAATAATCAAAATGACATTCTTTATATCAATCAATCAATCTAAATCTTATCTAAACAGCACATTTCAGTTAAGATCTTGATAAACACATTACTTAGATATAAAAAAAAATAAATTATTATCCTCCTGCAGAAAAGTATGCAATAGTAGTTGATTTATGGAAGTTAAAATTAGTCAATGTTCTCATTTTGTTTTCATTTTGTTTTTCAGGTTTAATCAGAATTTTGGTGTATTAGGAGTGCTTGACCGTTTACATGGCACTGATTCTCTTTTCCGTAGCAGTAAAATGTATGAAAGGCATATTATGCTTTTGAGTTTAGTTCCATTGAAGCAGCTTTATCCAGATGATCCAAAGAAAATGTAGCATTATATCTTATTAAAGTTTACAATCACGATGATGATGAAGTTTTATTTATCATTGTAATTGCACTTTGGTTTGTCTGTTCAATAATTATTATAAAAAAAATTAGTCACATTTTTCTTTTGTTTTCTTTTACCTATCATATCATTAGTTTTTGTTTATTATTTTTTAAATGTTAAGTAAATGTATACGTTTAGTAAAAAGTATTCCAGTATTTTGCACAGGTGCACAAAACTCATATTGTGAAATTTGGGAAAAATAATATTAGATTATTAGAAAATTAGGAAAATAATTGCTACTTCTCGCACAAAATATTTACAATTAGCTATTGTTTAACTATAAAGCTGTTGTTCATCCCCTACCCATTCTCTTCTTCATGCAGGGATAGAAATATACTTAAAGTATTTGAAATATGTGAAAATCTATCTGAGGGAGAATTTTTCTTGTAATTACTTCATGTAAAGTTATATTTCTACTGAATTTAGTATTTGTATTATATTGTTTTAAAAATCTTACATAAAAAAATTGAATCTTAATTTATGGAATAAATTATTTTCTAAACTTACAGTTAGTGAAAAAATTATTTTAAAAATGGATATATACTATATAATCTTTGATATTTTAAAGCCAGTGCTAAGAAAACTTCCTCACAAATCAGAATTTTTATTTTATTTCTTAGAATACTAGATAAAATTTCTTATTTATCATTTTGCTTCTCTTTGTATAAACTGTGGTGAACTAACTCTATTAGAATGTGAAGTTATTCTTTGATATTTTTTAATTTGGACATATTTATTAATGTGTTTTTTCTCTTGTAATTACTTATTGAATTTGTTTACGATCATTGTTTATACAGTATATGTGAATGTGCTTATTACAATATACTGTCATGATTATCAAAATGCTATATTCATTTTATAAATATTTATTTGTAACATTATATAGTGCTTTATTTTATTTTGAAATTTCATTTTAAATTGTTTACACACAACTAATATTTCATATAATGTTCTTAATTTTTATTTTTTATATATATTTTTTATTATTATTTCATATATCATTTTTATTTACCCTATTTTTTTAATCTGAATCTTATTTTTATAATTTTCAAGAATCGTAATTTCATTCCATTCTTCATTCAGAATAATAATTCCTCTTCTTGTATAGCATGTTAATCATCGAAGTAATTATAATAAAAACAATATATTTAGAAGAATAAATTAATATGAATCTTAAAAAAAATTATAATGCAATTTAAGAATAATTATAATATAAGTAATATATTTGATTTAAGTTGAGAACAAATATCTCTTTTGCATTCCTATTTTCTCTGATTTTTAACAATAAACTTCTTTTAGTTTAAATTACTTTTCCTTCCAAATCAAAGATTAAAAGCATTCATATTTATTACAATTGAAAAGAGTTTAATATTTGAAATAAACTTTTCTTGCTTTTAAGTAAATATGCACTCAACCTATTATGTCATCAATTTGCTGTTCTTTTTTATTGAATTGTTATTACAGTAATTTATTTCTTGGTGGAGACGTAGTCCCCATGCTTTTTCCTTATTTATATTAAATTACACTGTTTATCTTGATTTTGTCTTATTGATATTAAATTGTATAGTTTCTTCTTTGTTTTATCTTTATCTATTTAATACATCTTACTTAATTTATATCGGCGTTTCACACAATAGCTGCTTTTGCGCTGGTATGATTGCCTATAATATTTATTTATTGATTAATATTGTATTTGCTTTTTCTATAAATTGTATTTATTGCTTTATATTATATATATATATATATATGTGTGTGTGTATATATTAAAAAATATCAATTCGAATATATGGTTTTTAATTATAATTAGTAACAAATAATAAATAAATTTCACAAAATAAGTTCAGCTTATCTTTATCATAAAATTATATCCCTTTTGTTACTGAAGAGTCGAGGTATTTATTATTTTTTACTTCATTGTGCATGCTATGCTTTTTAATAAATAACTATAAATACTGTACATTTATTAAATAGGTTACATATAAAACATATTGCTAAAAAATATTATCTTATATGCATTAAGAGTATCTTATTTAGTTTCATGAAATTCATGTATTTTTGTCTGTAAATTATCCATTAATATCTGAAATAAATATATTTTTGATATTTAATTGATTATTCTTCTGGTTATTTCAAATAAAGCTATATATGCTAATATATAAATAATAAAATCTATGTTTAACAATATTCAATATTAACATTTGATATCAAAATTTGCGTTTAATTTATGCAATTTAAATTTCTCTAAAATTACTAAGTTGGATTAAAAATTAATATTTTAAATTATTCTACATTTTGATTAGATTCTAGTTTAATCATTTTACTATTTAAAAACTTATTTATGCTTAAATAATTTTGGTTGCCAAAAAAAAAAAATTATGAGCTTACTGTTAACCAGCATATAATATGAATCCTGACTTATAAGATAGAGGAATTAAAAATAAATGTAAATTAAATGTGTTTTGAAGACTTATATTGTATGCCATAAATGTGTATGCTTAGATAAGATTTATACAAATGTAATTAATTTCCTTGATATTCTTACTAAAGGCCATATTGTGGCCTAAAAACGTTTGTGCAACTTTTTCATGGTGTTAATTTATTTAGTTTTAATATTTTGTTGATGTTGTTTGTTTTTAAGATTTTGTTTGCTGTAAATTTTTCAAGTATTTAAATATGTAAA
>JAPDSC010081516.1:30034-41594 GCA_026290005.1 Latrodectus geometricus | reverse complement strand
CAGCTTATCAATATCTAACTACAAATATTTGAATAAAACTTTTTTGCCCTAAATTTTGCCTCATTACTTTTAATAAATCATGTAGATTTTATTGAAACCAGTAAATATGTTCTTCTTAAGATAATATTTTCCAAATGTCTTAATCTGACAATAATTTGCTTAATTCAAATAATTAAATTAAATTAAATCAATAATAATGCTAAATCAGTATTTAAAGGAATTTTATGAGCTTAAGCACTTAAGAGATCACGTGACTGTTGGATCGTAAGAGAATTTATAACCTTTCTAATGATCTCAGGCTTTTGTCTCAGGTCAATTTACCAAACGAACTTGAGAAAAGGAAAGCAGATTTAAATAGAAATGCTCTTGGGAATACTTGCGAACTCAAACTTCTGCATTAGATTATATATTACTACGGCCCTTGCGCAAGTAGAAATATTTATGCATGTTCCCAGCTTATTGTCTTTAGAGTGTTCCTATTACTTATCCTCACTTAAATTTAAGCACATTAAGTTATTTTACTGCAATATGAACTATTGTAAATAAACTACTTGCCTAATTAGCATTTGGATTTATTTTCTTTATTTTAAAATAATTTAGTTGAGAAGTTTATGTAAATCTCTAACATCTTGAAATATTAGGTTACAGGATAATATATTTTAAAAACAACTATCAAAACAAAGGATGATTTCATGAAAATGGTTGCAGCTCATAGTTATAGTTTGAGCAAGTAGTATGGTCTTAAAGGAATTAGATCTATATTTAAATTAATTTATAGTTTATTTAAGATTATATAAAATGTAATTGAAATTGATACATTGTAATAAAAATAGTTTCACTTATTTTGAGAGAATATTATAATATATTTTTTTCAAAAAACATGCATTTGCTGTTTTTAGATTGCATACATGTAGTATTAAAGGAATAATTCTAATGTTTCGATTTTTTAATGCGTAATTCTTAGTAGACTATGCTTGAGTATTTCTGGTAATATACAAGAATAATATGAACTTCGGTAATTCATAAAATTATTAGTAATTATAAAGTTGAGAACTGTGCCACTGTATTTAATAATAATTATTAATACTTTTGTTAGGTTTAGGTTTATTTCAAAATTTTTTAATAAATACAAAATCTTAAATTAATTTATTCTAAATATATAACATTACTATTTAATTGAAATATTTTAAATTGGTTTCTATGGAAACTAGTAAACAATCTATGAATATTATCCCATAAAATTATCTATAATTCTTTGATGAAGTTTCTCGTAAACTAAAAATATTTAATTTATTTTATGAAGTAAAATATCTTATATTATTTAGAAACTAAATCTGAAAATTTTTAAAAATATACAAAATATAAATGAGAATTTTATTTACATTTTTTAGGATTGAAAAATTCAACTCTAAATAACATGATAACTAATATTAAGTTATTCAATATTTTTGTAATTATATGCTACCTTCTTTTTAACTTAAAAACATTCTATAATTAATAAATAAGGAGTGAAATAAAAACTAAGGCACACGTTAGTTATTTTGGATTTTTTTTAATATTATAAATTTGTTTTTAAATAAAAACATAAAATTTAATATTTAGATTTAAAAATAAAATAAAATTTAATGTTTGCAGCATGAAAAGAATACATTTTTTTGACAAAAACATGCATTAGATTCTTTAAATAAAGTAAATGGAACTTGCATTGTAGCAAAAGAATAAAAAAGTGATGGATTATAGCCTGCCATTATTAAGCTTTATTTAATAATGAAATCTATTGCGTGCTTCTTTTAATCACATAACTTTATTTAAACATTTTTTACGATACATAATATAATAAAAAATAAATATTAATATTTTAAATATACTTATAATAGCAAACCTGTTTTAGAAAAATAGTTTATTTGATTTTCATTTCCGTATTTTATTCTTTACACGGTACTCTTTATCTATCGAAAATATATTTGAGTTTGATGCTAAAGACAACATGCAAATTGTAACCCCAACAAAGCAATTACTAAAGTCATTTTAATAGAACTTATATAGTAAGAATTCCCTTTTCAAGAAGCGACGATGTCTCGTTTAGGATTATTGCAATATAATCATTATTCTTACTTGCATTAGACATTTTGTGATGAAATTAATTGGAATACTTGGCGAAGTCATAATTTCCTCTCTGAAACTGCTTTAAAGTTCTTTGTAATCTAGAACCTATGTATCAGGATGGAGCGATTCCAGAATTGTCTCTCTTAATTAAAATAGAAGTTATTTTTGAATATTTTAATAAAGATATCTTGATCAATTCTTATATATTGTTCTGAGTGTGATTATTAAATTAAGGATAATAAAATCTTAGCTTATAAGTGCAGATCCAAGAGAGAAAATTATTTTTATTTGCATACTTATAATTATGAAATACTTTATGAAAGATCAATTTTATAAAATATTATTTCATTTTTTTAGTGTCTGAAATTCATTGATATTCATAATTATTGTTTAAATTGTAATTAAGTTTATGATATTAAACAATGATTTTTTAAAGAATTAATCTATTGATAAATTGTTTATAAAGGTAAAACCATTAATAAAATTTGCTGAATAGGAGTAATATATTAATTTAACATATATTTAGTTCAATATAATTATCTTAACATCGTACACATGATTTTTAAGAATAATCGTAAATGATTTTCCATACATTTTAACAAAATATTTTGCATGATCAAAATGTTAGAATAGTATTATTGGTTTTATTATCAAATTATTTAACTCAGGTTATTTAAAAACAGAAATGTAGTTCAATATTTTAATTCATTTTCTTAATGTATTCAAAAAATAAGATTTTAAAATATCACTTTAATATAATATCTGAAAAAATTTATTAAAAATATAAATTTAATGTTTCATGAATTTACTCAATTATAATGTATTTAAATAGAAATGGAAATTTTTTATATTGTATCATTATCATAATTTCTCGTTTCAAAAGTAGTACATTTTTTCTAACAATACAATTGGTACAGCAAAAATTTTGAAACATGCTAAAGAGCTATATTTGAAGGATCATTACATCTAAAATAGATTTTGTTGATATGATCTTCAGTTGGTTATTGTATTAAAATAACTAATACTTCTGTAAATCATGCATTTCTGAAAATCTTACAAAGCAGTATTTTTTTTATAAAAACAATTCTTGTTATTCAAATAGACCACAAAAAGAAAAAAAAATCATTTAATTACATATCATTCGTATTAAGCGTACCCACTTATTATTAAATGATATTTAGCATATACATGTATTGTTATATACTTAGTATTTATGTGGCTTTCATTTAGAAAGATTTCTTTAAAAACATAAATATTCTACATGAATGCAATTTAACATTTGTTAGCGTTGAATCTCTTTTAATTCAATTTCCTACTTTTTATTTTATTGTTATTTATTTTTTTTTTGAAAAAAGAAAAAAAAATGAAAATGAATTCATAAATTAAATATTTTGTTTTAAGAGGACTAGATTTTTTTTAGTCTTTATCTTTAATAATTTCCTTATTCATTTCTCTAGTTTTTCTTTTTATATATACAATTCAAACTTTTTATTCAATAAAAATGTTTTCTGTGAGTTAATTAAAAATTTAAGATATGAATTCTATAAATGAACTTAAATTTATTTGTCATTTATTTTTAGTAATATCTTTTACTCATAAAATGTATTATAAATATTAATTAAAATAATTATATGTATAATGCATGTTTTTAAATTTAATGATCTGCAATTAATTTTGATGAACAATATAATGCTAGATATGAAAAAATAAATAATATATTTCATTTTATTAATCCATATTTAAGTAATTCTTAAAAATAAATGTAAATTTCTACATTAATGTAAAGTATTCTTATAAGTAATATTTAAAAATACTTTACATTAATGTAGTAATACATGTGATTGTATGAATGACAGGACAGATTCCTTCAATTACCTATTGTAACAATGAAATATTCCCTTATTCACGTGTTCAGAATTTGGATAACGAAAACTTAAATGGTATAAGAACTTAAGGAGCTAAAAAAAACAAGCCCTGTTTTTAGTATATATATACATATATATGAGTAAAATTGTTTATGTATGCAAATTATTTATGTTCATATACATTAAAATAATTGTGTGAAAATTTATTTTCACATGTAAGATGGTTTTTATCAAGAGAGATAATTGTTTCATTTAAGAGAAGCATGTCGACAAAAAATCCCTAAGTCCATTGCATCATTATTTTTCAAAGAAAAATATTTTTGTATACATTTTTATAAATGCTTTAAGGAAGAAATATATATATGTTATACTTTAAAAAAAGTTTTTCAAGCACTTTCTATTTCCATACAATAACCTAGATGATTGCTAGTTTTAAATATTTGTCTTTACTGTGAAAAAGTAACTTATCGATTTCGTCTCAGTTTAATTATTAATTGTTTTTTTATATTTTCTCGTAGTTTAAAAATGTGTAATCAAGTAACTCAGACTAAATACTGTCTAACATGGTTAACAGTTTCTCCGTGAGTCTTTTTCAGAAGTGAATATTTGTTTTTAGTGTTTTGCTTCCTGATTTATTATGCATTTATTTAAGTGTTATTTTGATTCATAAGCAATTAAAAATGTGTAATTTTTTATCGTGTTTTTATTTCTCTTTAAATACTCTACTGTTAATAAAATATTTTCACTGTTAAGTTTCTCCCAGCTATTTGAAACAGCAAACTATTTTATTTGGTTTATTTTAATTTATTTAGCGTCAAGAGAATCATATTTTAATATTTATTATTTTTTTCCAATTTGATAGAAATCATTAATAACAATGAGAAGCAAATCATTGTGTTTTCCTGGAAGGCTTGCAAAATATGTTTCTTAATAATTGATATTTATCATTATCTCTAGTCTTCAGTTCTGATACATTCCAGATTAATCTTAATTCGATATTTTTTCTCCAGGTTTGAAAAACATATTTTGAGTAAATATATATTTATATTTCCACACTTTAATTGATTCAAATACTATTTTGTTAGTACTTTAACTCTTTTAATCATAATAATAAATGCATAACAATACATAATTCAAATGTTACACTAGATTGATGTAATTTACTCATGGAAAATTCCAAACTTATCAAGACTCATGTTACTATGATTCTTCTAAGGAGAATTTGAATCAACAAAATATTAATAATTGATATTTTTTCTCTCTAGGTTATGTATGTTTCACACAATTGACGATAAATTAAATATCATTCGAAAATATGGAATATTACTTAATTTTTTAAAGTTTAAAATTTCTAAGTGAGGTATAAAATATTGGTAAATATTGATTTTCCTAATCTTTTTGGCTTTAATGTTTGCTAATCACAACTTTGTATACTTATACAGATGTGATATTGATGGAAATGTGATTTTTATATTGAGATTCACATGCGACTGTGGTTACAAAATATTGTATATGTGCCAGTGTACTTTTCTGTGCAAGCTAAAATAAAATACTAATGACATATTTTGAAAATTTAGTTCGATGTTATGTGAAATATTAACAGATATTTTTAATTTTTTAAGACTCACAAATTGTCACGCCGACATTGATAGATTACCAACATGACAATTAATAAAATTTGCTTGAATATTTTAATATAGATAATTTTAGATATTTTACCATAATCTTATGTATTTTGCATCAAACAATGAACATTTGAATATGGTAATTAGTTTTATTTATTTATTTATTAAAAGATTAATTAGCTCAATTTTCAATTATAGATTGATTATTTTCATGGCACGAACAAATATTTAGTAAATAAATTAACATACATTTCATAATAAAATTTAATATGTTTCCTATTATTGAATTACAATGTATTATTATATTGATAATCTTCTATGAATTTCCTGCCAATATTTAGTATTTTGAAATTTTTAAATGGTATCAGTGGTAAATAAAAGTAAAATGATGGTGTGAAGAAAACAATTGCTAACAGTTTAAATCTCACGTAATCCAATGGTGTGTCAAGTATCTAACTTGTGTAACTCAACTTTCAAAAATAGTTCCAACAAAAAGAAATATAATAAAATTTCATAGCTGAAGAAATAGCCATTATCGGAAAGATATATTTGAGCAAAAACCTCTTAAAAAGAACCACTTGAACTGAAAAACCTTTTGCTCTATCTTACAAATCTACGCATCGTAACCTGTAGTTACATTCCTATGTAAACATGAATAGTTACTGATGCAAAAAGTTGCATCAAGATATAAAGAAGCGAAAAACTCCACTTAATCTTGAAATTGGACCAATGGTAACATTAAATACGAAATGCAATATATTTTTGCAGAAAAGTAGCACCGTTCAAATATTTTTCTCTAACTTTCTGGCCAGTATTTGCTTTCTACAAATTTAAAGTTAGAACATCAATTGAAAACTTCGTATTTCTTTCATAAAAAGCTTTTATTTTCACGCAGCTATAAATGATTTCTTCAAAGTTAAAAATTTGAATTCAAAAATGAAATATAAGAAAGACTTATAATGCATATTACAGCTGATAATTATTTTACTTTAACGAAAAATGAATTTCCTTTAAACTCATCAAGTGTTAAACAACAACCAAGTAAAATAATGTTTTGTATTTGAAATATCACAGTAATTGTATTAAAAATAGTATTTTTTTAAAAATAATATTTTTTTGAATATTTTACGAATATGTTAATGATTTTTCCCCAAATGTACTTCTGTGTTTAAGATATATTTTGATGGTATAAAATAAAAGTAACATTAAAAAAAATTAATTTTTATTATTTTATTTAGCTATTCTCATTGATGAAATCAAAGTTTTCTGGGTGTAAATAACAATAAAGGGTTTTAATGGTAAAAACATAATTCTTACACAAAAAAATATCATATAGTTTAAATTACGAATATCTCTAATACTCTACCTACGTATTTAAAGATTTAAATGTAGATAATTCACAGATAAAAAAATCAGATTTACAAACATTTAAATAAAACCAGTTTTGTAAACATAGTGATTTTTTTTGTATCACAAATAATCAACACTTATTAAAATAGTTGCTATTTTATGAATTTTCTTTACAGTATAATTAAAGTACATTAATGTTCGAATAAAAGAAATTAGTCTTTATGGAATAATTTGCTGGAAAAATTATCATAATTACGATATCACTTTTGCATATAACAGCTAACATCGTAATATAAACGAGAGTTCATTGTGATTTTTTCTTGAATCATATTGTTTTGAATGGCATTTTTCGTACAATGCCTTCCGCTGTTCAATAATAATAGACAAAAAATTTTGTTGATTTCTGTATCTACATCTGTACAACAACCTGAAATGTGTTACCATTATCCTTTAGCCTTATGTAGAAAAAAAACGAAAGAGATTATAACTAGCTTGTATAATTTAACATTAAAAGTTATCAAAACTAAATTATTTTCAAATAATGGTATGAGTTTTCGTATGTTGCTGTACTCAGGGGCTGCTTCTCGAAGAGTATGTACATAATACACATCTTAAATTAAGTAGTATGTCACCAACATTTATTACAAATTTTCATGAATGTATTTTCATGTATATTATTATACTTATTGTATAATGATTTAACACAGATAAATTACTTTTTTTAATAAACAACAACCAAGTAAAAGCTAATCGAAGAAAACACCTCACATTTTTACATTAATGTTAACATATAATTGTATTAATTCATTTCATATAAATGTCAATTTATAAATTCAACAAATGACATGGTAAGTTAATCACTGCAAATACTTCAAAATTCATATTTGTTGTGTGTAACAACTCTTTTACTTTTAAGAAGAGAAATGATATTCCATCAAATTTCGGAATTATTTTCCTAACATAAATAAATTAATGCGTTCAAAATCAATATCTGTAGATAATTTCATAATAACTATTCTATTATTTTTCGAAACACCATGAAGGTTGTTGGCGTAATCACGGTAAATTTTCTAAAGATTACTAAGTGGAATCTTTGTAGCAATATCTATGCGATTTATTAATAAATTTTTCATTATACTCTGTAACTTTCTATATGCGTTAAGAAGTGTAAGCCTTGTTTAAATCTTTCACAAAATATGTTATCACTTAGAAGTAAACTACAAACTTTGAAGTAGAAATGTTGTATCCTCAAATCCAACTCTACAGATCAATATGAAGATGGCTGTATTGTCACAACATTTAAAATTGTTGAGTTACGTTCATAGGATTTTTCAGAGTTTCCTTATTTGCAATACAAATTGAATTTTGTATTAGGAATCATATACAATACAAACCCTAGATTATATGATAATAATAACTAAAATAAATATATCTATAAATAGCCTTCTTTAGTTGTTCAAATCAGTCTGTGGTAGAATTTTATAAGCAATTGGTTTTCGAATTTTGTATAAGAGAGTATTTTAATTTATTAAAAAAATTATGTCTCTCTATTTGATGTATCATATACCATTTTCATACTCACAAATAAACAGTTCTTGGTCTTATAATGCCGAATTTCAACTTACAATGGATGTTATTTTCTCTAATATAAATTGAATTTATTGGTATTTTAAATTTGAATGGGAACTTTTTTAAAATTAATTTTTAGTCACTGATCAAAATTTTGGGAACAGTAAAAAAGAAAAATAATTTTATTTATCAACTGCTAACCAAACAAGTATCATCGGAAAATAACTGACAAAAATTTTAAGTGAAAATATATAAAGTTTTATTTTACTTATTCGCTGTTTGCATCGAAATGTAAATCCGTATGATTCTCATATGTTACTAGAATATAACAATTATAGCCATACGTCTATCATTATCTCCATTCTAGTATCACTTTATACGTGAAAATGTATTAAAGAGTTTAATATTTTATAAATAGATAATTTATATAACTAAATAACTGATTTTACTTTTCAAATTTCGAAGCAAATTTAGATCATTTATTTAGAGATTGTGTTCATTTAGACTGAATTAAAAATTTTATTTCATATGTTTAATATTTATCTGTTTAATTAATGTATTCTATTTTTATATCGTAAAAAATAGATATAATATTTCAATTTACAATATATTTTCTGATAATAAATTTTACAATTATTCTCACAAATTCATATCATTATGTCAAATTAGGGTAAGAAAGATATTATATTGGAATCAATTTACATATATTATCTATTTTATGTATTTAGCATTTCAGTACAATAAATTCATTGGCTATTTTCTGATATCTATCAAAATAGCATTAAATAAATGCAAATTAATTGATGTAGCACATATTCCTCTTCCAGAAATTTCGCAACTAACTCTACAAATGTATATTTGTAAACATGTATAGATACAAATTAAATTGTGTTAAGTTTAATTGTAAACCAAATAGTTATGAAATATCGCAACTAAACCCTTCTTAAATGAACATCCTGGCATGTAATCATTCATGCATACTGATTTCAAATTAAATTCTCTAATCTTGAGTATGCATCCTTTATAGAATTTACTTGGATAAACAGTAATACTCAATCCAATTAAGGAATGATAGACATAACGCAATCTTTGTCTGCAAAAGTGATAGATAAAATGGATGGACCAATTAGAAGAGACTACGTTTATGGAAAGATGCCTTGTCCATGCGCGATATCGAACATGAAGTTGAAGATTGATTTAATGTATTCAAAACGGACAAACATAGAATTTCAAATGGAGATGAGATGAAATGAGATGTGATAGCATTCTCTGAATAATGTAAATATTTCTTTGAAATAAAAGTAATTATAGAGATTTTTCTATTTTAATGACCTTTTTAATAAATTAACTTGTTTTGAAGCTTCATTAGCACTTTTTAGAAATATTGTGAGCAAATAATATATCAAGATATAAATTTTGTAAAAAATAATTTGAAATCTTACATTTATCATCTGGTAAAATAATCGTTTCTCACTTTATTGTCTCAGTTCCACACTAATCTTTAAAAGAGAAATAAAATTAAATTACAAATTGGATTTCAATAGTTATTGCCATAAAAAATTTATATTTTTAAATTGTGATGACATATTTATTAAATTAATTGATTTCTATGATCAACATAATATATATGATGTAATTAACATTGCGAAATAATAGTTTCAAGCCTTAAATAATTTCCTTTTTTATAAATTTGAATTTTTGCATATCATATTAAAATATTAATTTTTCATCAATTTTTCAAATGAAATATAAAAATAATCTATAAATTGACATTTTAATGTCTATTGTAATAAACGTTTTTATTTTCTGATAGATTGAAAAGAGCTTACTGTAAATTAATTGATTTGTCATTATTCATATTGAATAATAGAAGATTTAAATTTTTATGCAAATTGCAAGCTAATGATATGAATATAAATTCAAAAATTTCAGGAATATGATAACGAATAAAAATAATTCTGTGATGTTTTTATTTATTTTTTTGTTTGTGAATAAATTATCTATTCATTGAATGCAGAAATTCAACTTAAATTTACTTTCTAAAAAACTAACAGCTCCTTTCATAAAATTCATTAATTTCATAGTTATTCAATTTGTTTTTTTAATTTTCGTATAAACTTTATAAAGATAAATATACTTACAGTATTATCAATTTAAAGATAAAAATCGTAAGAGCATTTATAAAATTTTTATGAAAATGAAAACAGTATTTTTTATCTCACTTGTAGTTTTTCTATTCTCCCTCTTATATTCAACGTAAATAAACACTTTAATAATTAATAAGTTTATTTAGAAATCATTATGTTCAGAATTAAATTAAAAGCGCATATATTAATTTAAATATTAAATTTAAACAAAGAATGTATTTGTACTTAAAATAATATGACAAAATTAAAGTATATATAATCCGATATTATAAATTTCTCAAAAATTTAATAGGTTTTCTACAATAGAGATTATTAATTTTCTCAAATGTTTTTGAACCGAAAATTTATACCTTTTTTTAAAAAGTTGTACCATTTAATAATGTCGTTAAAATAAATAAATAAATTCCATAAAAATAAATATTTTTTATAATATGAGACTATGCATAATTTTAAAACAACATAAAGCATAACACCATTTGTAAAGTAATCCTTTTATAATTGAAAGAGTTTACATCCTGTTTAAATTAAAAATTTTGATTACATAAATGCTGATGTTTGGCAAAATATGGACTATAACCCATTTGTTTTATATTAAATGAAAAAGTGGATATTTTACATGCTTTTCTTGTAATTAAATTAAATTATAACTATTTCTACAAAATTTATCAAAAAAATCTACAAAATTTCTACAAAAATTAATAACAATTAGCAATTTTTTAATTTGTAAACTCAAAAATTCAGGAGTTTGTTGGTCATATTCAGAAATATTAGACTCTAATGCATGCGTATGAAATTATGCAAAACAACAATATAACTCAAATGATACTTTTAAAAATAACATATCTTACTTGAGCTGTGTGATAACTTATTAATGTTATACCCCTTTGTCTTTAAAAAA
>JAPDSC010081516.1:0-13333 GCA_026290005.1 Latrodectus geometricus | reverse complement strand
ACATATATATATATATATATATATATATATATATATATATATATATACTCCTCAAAATATAATGTACCTGAATGTAATATAATATCATCTATTTACCTCTATACCGCTACATGTAATATAAACATATTTTCCTCATTTGAAATTATATTGTTATTTATTCGATAAATTTAAGACTACCATAGCATAGTATATCTGATTCAATTTATCAATATACAACCTAATTGTAAAGAAATCTAACACTTAAAGTAAAACGCTGTGAAAAAAGGAATTGGTATTACTCACTAAATAAAGACGATGAAAATACATGGAGAATGCCTTTAAAATTCCTTTAACTATCGGATTTTGGGAAAACTTAGCATCTAAGTCATATTAAGAATGCAGAAATGGTTTTTTGCAATAAAGAAAAATAATTAACACTTTTGGTTTATAATCACATCTAGCAAGAAATTTACAATTAGAAATGAAACGTTAATCTACGTGCCGTTAATTTTCCTTCAAAAAAGTGATTGAACTTAATGATAAAACTGTTTTATCAGAGCGTTAGAAATATCTCTGCATTAAAGAGACTTATCATTTTAGGCTCATGTCGAAGTAGAGTATAAAAAAGATAATCTTGAAATTTGAGGAGTGTAATGAGAATGTGCTGTCAAATTGAGTGCTCCCTTCAAAATAGCCTTCATTTCTCGTTATAATTTAGTAAGTGCTAGACCAGAATATTCTGAATTTTAATTCCTTAGTTCATAGTAAAAAAAGTTTCAATACTTAGATTAATGCAATATGTATTTAAAAATAAATTTCAAAATTTTCAAACTCTATACCACCAAACGCGCACCAATTTTATCAACCATTATGTGCCAATAATGTCTGCTTATGTTCAGGACATAAGAAATTTCTATTGCTAGATGTGGCTAACTTTACATTACATGTAGTTCTGTATAGTGAAAATTGACACACATTGTGTATTTTACATCCTAATAACCTGTATCAACAAAAATAAATTCTAATTACTTAAATATATGGTGTGTATTTGCTTCTGATTTTACATTCGGAATTTTTTTATTTGGTTTTTTATTTTTTGAATTCCAAAAATGAGAGGTATCAAGAGTTCATGGTACACTAAATTCCATTAACAACACTTAATTCTTACTCTACTGGAATGGATATGTTTCCATACCTCTGCTTCTATGCAAGTTGAAGAAAATCCTCCGACTGGATTCAAATCAAGGAAATATTTCGTATTAGCTCTTGCGAGAATCAACGTGTTATTCAGAACACTTCAGAATGCCTAGCCTCATCAATCAATCAATTTAAATCCTTAATATTTATAATGATAAGCACTTTTAAAATATCGTGTTTATGAGGACGAATGAGGAATTTACCCGAGTTGAAAGTTTGCATTATAAGTCATGTTGTTGAAATCCTTAAAGAATGCTGTTGCACTTTCCTTAAACACACTATAATTACAATATGGTTGATATCATTGAAGAACATGTTGTGCACACTTTTAATTGAATATCTTTTAATAATTTTGACGATTTAAGGCTGCCTATTTGCACTAGTGGTCAATTTTGAAATATCACTCAATTTCTAAAATACTTCTTCCACTGTCTATATAACGTGTATTCCATGTCAACCAAAACTCAATAAACAGAATGAGTTCTATACAGGTTCCTGAATAGGATCACTTTAATTATAGCTACTTTTGATGAAAGATAGAAATTTATTAATGTTATAATATTTCACAAAAAATACAGTTAAAAATAAATCTTATTTTTAATTGTATTTTACATGAAAATATGATATTCTTAGTATTCTAATACATCGCAATGTGTTCTTTATTAATTTCATAAATTTTAATATATATTACAAATTTATTATAAATTCGTTTCAATTAATGTGTGTATTTTAAAATTTAAAACTTATTTTCTTAATTTTTTATTTTTTATACTTTTATAAAATCAATTTTACTCTTTTAAAATGCCATTTATTTCTAATTGTTATAAATAAAATCTTACTATGCATTTTCCTATTATAATAAATTCCTATTAGTCACATACATTTATACTTTCATGTAAAATCTCGATACTAAAATTTAAATCACATATGTGTTTAAAGCAGCTGAATTAAACATTATTTTTTGAAAATTTTGTATGATAGTTTGATGAATAATTTATTGAGAAATTTTGTGCAATATATATTTTGATAGATTTTTAAATTATATTTTAAGATTTTTAAATTATATTTTAAAACTTTGATAAGAAAATTTGAAAACTGATTGTCTATTATAAGTTAGAAAAAATTGATTTAATCTAAAATAAAAATTAGTTTTGCATTTAGTGGCTTAATTTGGGAAATATTTTTAACTTTGACATGAAGCTATAAATCTTAAATTTTTAGAATTTCAGCAAATTATAATTTTTTATCTTTTTTGCTTAATAGTTAATGCGAATAAATGTAAATACCTGCAACTGCACTTTCAGCTGCAGAATTTTGCAGTGTACTAGCTGAGACAGGTTTTTCTTATATTAATTTATCTTCATTTTGCAAATTTATAATGAAAAAGTTTGTTGGTTGATAATAAAGTAAAATTAAAAAAAAATGTTGAAATTCAGAGCAAAGTGAAAATTAAGTTTTCAATTACTTACATTATTTATTTATATTATCAATCAATCCAAATTTAAATGACTACGAGAATTAATCAATAACTTTTTCAGTTCTAAACTTCTTGTAAATTATATTAAAATTTTTCTACCTTAGAATGAAGTATAAAGTTAATATACCATTTTCTAGAAGCAATTATATTGTAAAATTCTTATATTTCATTATATTATGCAATTAATGTAATCATATCTCCAACTTGATCAAAAATTAATTTTATTTGATAATATTTGTAAATATTTATTTTGAATTGTAAATAAGAGAAAGGATTTTTGGTTTCTCTTAAAAAAATGTGTACTTTCTTTTTATGCGGGGATTTGAAAAGTGATTTTATTGGAAAGGGTGTTTAATGATTAGCTTAAAAATATATTTCATGAAATTCCTCATATTTCTATCTTGCAATTTTTGCAAAATAGAAATATAACTTAAATGTATATAAAACTACTCTAACATGAAATTTATATCATTAAATATGCAACAATATAGATCTATATGTATAAATAAATTTTTTTCTTAAATAATAATTAATTAAGTATAACATTAACCGTTTGAGTGCTGGGACGCGCTACCCCTCTTCGCTTGTTATGAGCCAAAAATACGGAGAAGCGCGATAGAGATTCTCTTGTTTTGTACCGAAGATGCGGAGACGCTGCTGTTGGTTAGTATAAATTTCGCACCTATTGAAAGCAGTTGAATTCATATCAATCGCAGCTTTTATTCATTTTGCTCAATTGTGATTTTTAATAATGTAAGAATTAAAATAAAATATAGGGGTAAAAAATAAGTAAAAAAAAAAACTACTACAAAAAAATTTCTGCACTTTTAGCATATATATAAGAAAACTCTTCAGCATTCAAAATGTTTAAGTTAAAAAAAAGTAATTATTTATTTAAAATTATTTTTTACATGTATTCTTAATAATATCAGACACAAATATCCTTTCATTAGGTATGGAATTGAATTATCTAATTGATTTATACCAAAATTGCTAATACAAATTTGTGTCTAGTAAAACTATTTTATTAATTTATAAAATAAAAACGTATTTATTGCAAAAATCAAAATAAAGAGAAAATATTTGCCTTATCTGGTCTGAAATTCAAAGTTTTAAAGTAAAATTTCTATACTTCAGTAGATATTACTACTGCTTAGATATAAATATTTCTTTACATGAATATACAAAAAGAAATTTTCAACTAAATATTAAGCTATAATTATTTTTATTTGAAAAATTTTAATAAAATCAATCAATTGATTAACTGAACAGAAATATGAGTCATAACTCTCTGATTATTCATGTGACTAGAAATACCTGCAGCGATTTCGTTGAAAATTTTCTCTAACTGTAACAAATGCTTTACATATCTTATATATTTTTCTTTATTTCAAAGAAACTGAATGCGAAATTTCAACAAGACAATGATCTTTAGTTTTTCCTTTATGCTAAAAACACTGAGATCAAAATCATAGGAACATAGTTTTATGTTGAAAAAAACTATGAATTCTATAGAAAACATGTGAAAATGTTCTGCTGGTTGAACATGTGTTTTAAACAGGAATACGATTCCATATGAGGAATGGAACCTATCATGATTTATGAAGAGAAAAAAATTTACGTATGATTGAAAACCTGATTCACTTAACTTAAAATTGACCTAAATTAAACCAAAAAAAATTAATGTGAATGAAAATCAATGATGTGAAAAAAAATGAATGCCTTATTGATTTTAAATTGTATAGTTTCTTCTTTGTTTTAAGTACTGCAACTGCTTTTGCGCTTGTGTGGTAGCTTATAATACTCATTTAATGATTAATATTATATTTGCTTTTTTTACATTATATTTATTGCTTTATATTAATATATATATATATATATATATATATATATCAAAATGAAAATATTTTCGGTAATAGTCAAACATTTTCAAACATTTCAAACTTAAAACATTCTTTAAGTATGTGATAATTCCTATTAAATCTCTTAGAAAGTTTGATGTAAGATAATATAGTTGATAGTTGATTAAAATCTCAATAATATACTTTTAACGACTTCAAAGTTATATAATTAAGCATTTGTCAAACACTTTCTGTGATTTATGGTATCCCAATGGAGACAATTTTAGAAATAATGTCATTTAGCTTTATCTACTTCCGTTTCCACCTTTCCTTCAAACCTTTATTATTATTTCAATAGTTTGAATTAGAAAACCAAAAGATGAGATCTTAATGTGGATAATAAATCCGATAAAGCCTGAAAAATGAAAATAAATTTCACAGATATCTGTATTTCACTATTTTTAAATGACATACTGGTTTAGTTTTCTTTTTAAATTCACACACTCTGCCGATATATTACTTTAATGAAGTAAAAAAACGCGGAATAGAATTCTTTCTTTTTTAAAATATAAATCTTAAATAAAGTGCTTTCATATTTTAAATATTGTCAGGACAAACTCTTATAAGTGAAAATTTTTGATAGTTTGAAATATGTAATTACTATTGCATTGTTCAATATATATATATATATATATATATATATATATATATATATATATATATGGTGAAAACACTAATTTATTTTTGTGTATTTCGTTTAATAAATCTTCATATCTAGAGACATGTTAAAGTCATTGATATTAAACAGGAATGTGTGATTGCTCATTATATTATTATTCGTTCTTTCTCTTCTAATTCTAGTATTAACTGAAAATGAAATAAAAATAGAACATCACAGTTAAAGACATCAATCATGCCGCAACATATAAATTGCAATTCTTATATCTTAATCCAGTTCGATAAAATTTAGTTGTAATCGTCTTAAATATTTTTCTCACATATGAATTTTAGTCATAAATATTAAGAATTGTATCTGATATTACAGTTTTTTCCGAAGTGTTTTCAGACAAATCTGTTAACAGATGACTTCTGTGAGTAAATTATAAGTTATATATTTATTTATTGCTTTAACTATAGCCTCAATTTAACATTTAAAGTACGCTAATATTAAACCCTATTTTCTTATTTCAGTGCCTATTGAGAATTTCATATTTTTCATTGAATTCTATTAGTATAGTTACAGTAAGAACATAATTAAAATTACAGTTACATTTTGTTATGAATATTCTACTTTAAACTCTATAAAAAATAGTAAGATTAACATCAAATTTTATTTTAAGTTTACAATATATTTCGAAATAAAATATTTTCTTATAAATATAAATTAACATTCCATTTTTATACATTTATACTTTTAAATTCCTACACGAACTTAACTAAAATATTCATTGTGCTAATATTTAAAATATATGTATTTTGTTTTGAAATATTAATTCACACACTAAATAATTTACAATATAGTTATTGGGATTTTCATTTATTTCTCATTCATAAAAACATTAGCAGTAATAAAATTTTAGTTTTTAAATAAAATAGATTTACATAGATTTTGTAATCCATGAATATTTATTTTCATTTATATAAAAATTCCAAATTAGATTTTTTCAAAATTTAAATTTGGTATTATAAAAAATGTTTTTAGAAAAAAAAGTATCAAATGTAATGAAAAAAGTATATCAAATGCATAAATACTTCATAAAATAATTAGATTCAGTATTTTCTACTTCTTTAGCTGCAAATTATTTTACTAGTTTGAATTACATTTTCCTGCCAATTTTTCATTTATAAAATTCTTCGAAAAGCAATTTTTGAATGACCTTTCACACAATACATATTATTAACATACATACTTATATTCATATTATTATTTATTGCATTATAATGATAAAATTCAATAAATATTTTCCATTAACTTTAAAAAGTCGTTAGCTCAGAAATTTATTAATAAATTTTATTTAAAATAGTTTCAATTATTTAAAAGTGAGAATTAATTTATAAGTAATGATTCCTTTAAAATTAATTTCAAACGGAGATGCTTCCTCAGAAAAGACAATGTGTCTGAGTATCTAGAAACTTTCTCAACTGAACATTCTCTTCTGACTAGATGTCAAAGCAATGTGGAGAAATAGAACAAATGTTAGTAAAATGTTACGCTTATCAATTTCTAAAGTAATTTAAAAAGCATGATAATTAATAACACAAGGAAAAACAAAATTAAACAAGTAGCTAAACTAGCTTTAATGAAACAAATGATAGAACGTTAAAGAAATTTTTGTAGATAGGAATTTTTTGAAATTAATATATCTGAATTTGCTTTTTTTATTCAAGCATTTTCATTTGCATTATCAAAAATACTCTTCTGAAATTCAGATCATTCTTCAATTTATACTCGTAAATGGACTTTTGTTATCATGCAATTATTTTCCTTTTTTAACTACGGTTGCAATGCAATACGAGAATGTAGTTTAATTTCTACAATTTTAATAAATATAATAGTAAATTAGTGAAAATTAAACTTTATTATTGTTTTTCGTTGCGTTGATATTAAATAGTATTAGTAAAAGGCTTGCAATTAAGGTAAAAATAACTAAAGATCACTTAACATTTTACAAAATGCTAAGTAAACTTCAATATTTTTTACCATGAAATAAATATTGGTTTTCTGTTTTACCAAACTAATAATATATGAGTGATCTTTAAATTGTTTTGGTACAAATATAAACTTTTGTGTGAGAAAATACAATCATTTTAGTTTCAACGGATGGCAGATATATCATTTCTTCCTAGATAGAATATCTGTGACTTATTGCTATCATATTTTTAAAAATAGGATATAATAACAATTTAAAAATAAATTAACAACAAATTAAAAATAAAATATAAGCTAATTTACATGTGGTTAAATAAATTTTCAATTAACAGAAGAAATTCTTAATAAAACCCTTCATAATTAAAAAAAGAAACTTTATTTTTCTGCTAAAAGAAATTTGCCATAACACTAAATGTTACAATTTCCCACATTTTGCCTCCTTCAAAATAATTTGGAGTCAAACGTTTTTCTGGAAAAAAAATGCTAGCGAGAGTTTATAAATTTAATTTTCATAGGTTCATATATAAAAATAAATTTAGTAAATATAAACTGAAAAAATAATATTTAATTTCTAAAAAGCTAATCAATCTTTACTAAGCCTTGACATAATAATTTCAATTAGTAGAAATCCGGCTGTCTGTAACATTCCCTAAATACATAGTAGAAAAAAAATCGATAATAATATGCTTTAAATAATTTTCTGATGGAAAATTCTCATCTATCTTCTGAGTTATGATAATATTTAAATAATTTTAGCAATTGATTATAAATTTTTCCAGTCAAATTTATTGTTTAATTTTCTGTGTATGGACATATTGTATACATTATTATTAACTTATATACCATATAAATTTATCTTTTAAAAATTTCAATCAAATCAAAATTAAAATTTATTGTTAAAAATTTATACAATTATGTAATATAAGTAACTAAGGCTTATACTATAAAACACTTCTGCAATGTTACACAAAAACTATGAAGTGCCATCATCAATATATTTTGAAGTATAAATTTAATGGAATATTTTATCTCAGACTAATCACTTATTAGTCTTTTTTTATTAATTAATTATCTTATTATAATTTATTGAGGTTTCAATAAAAGAATTATATGTTTACCAATAAGTATATTTTTAATCACAGCATTTCTTTAAAAATATCTGAAAATAAAAATATGACTTCTTCAAAGAGTGTGTGTGCTAATATTAATTTAGAAATTAGTACAGTTTATTAGCTGGGATGTTTTCCCACATTAAATTAATTTATTTTTCTACTGTTCTAATTTAGAAAATATGTTACACACAAATATTTGCCGATATATTTCAGATGTTAATTTTCGAAAAACTTAACATATATATAAATATTTTTTAATTGACCTACCTAAGCAAATTCAAAGATTTTTTATGCAATCAGATGTAAAAAAAAAAAACAAAAATACGATACTGTAGTTACCATTAAATCGTATTTTGACGTTGAATCTTTATTTGTAAAAAATACATTGGATTTTTTTTTAAATAATGACTTTAAAGTCTTTATTGAAATATACTTATAAAATTTTCATGAATTTTCTATTTTAATGACTTTAATTGTTTTATTAGGAAATATACAAGTTAATTTCCAATATATAAAAATAGTTAAATTTAATATAAAGAAAGATTTCCTAACATTAAAAAAAATCATTATATCAATGAAATAAAAGATGAGATAAATATAAATATGCAGATTCAATCATTAAATTGGTTATTTTAATTACAAGGAACAAAAATTACTTTAAAATCTAGAACGGAACATTAAAATAAACAAGTCTAAAATTTTATTAATTGCCCTATTTATCTATATTGCAACATTTGATAAATAGAACTGTAAAATATTCATGCAATTTAAGGAAACATTTTATTTAAAATTTTTTTAAGCATATAACTTAGACATAAACTGACAACAATAGAAATATAAGAGTGGAATAATCTGAGATTATATTGCACGAAACTTCCCACTTAGCACTGAATAAATAATTTATTACTTACTGGAATAAATGAAAACAAAGCATAAATACTTTTATTTTAAAAATATTACCACATTATCCATAAAATGAGGGTAGTATTTTCTATTCAAGCATACCAAATACTAAAGATATTCAATAAATATGAGAGGAAATTACAAGCTTCTTTTTATTCCATATTATATTCCTTTATATAGATATTCTATCATATTTTCTCTTATTATGTTCCTTTTTATATTTAAAATGGAAAATTTATTTTTGAAATATAAATTTATATTTACTAAAATTCTCTTGACTGTATCAATTTAAGAATAGTTTATGTAAATAATCTGTCAAAGGATTTTTTATTAAGAATTTCGAATAAGTTTAAACTAAATTGAATTCTAAGGATGAGTACGTCTTCCTAAGCAATTATGATTCCAGACAGGATTCTTCGCACTATGAGCTCCGTATAGAATACAAATACTGAATAAACATTATTTGCATTTGTGCTTTAAACCGTAAGCCGTGAAGGGCAAATATGACAAGCAAGCAATACCTATGAAAGCAAACTGGAACAGATGTCTCTGACTCAGGACTTTTCTATGAATATATGAAAAGGAAGATTGTTGTACATAATGAAAGCCCATAGGTTTTACATTATTGCGTTAAGTAAACTGTCAACTATATTTGATTTCAAAGTAATGTGGGTAGTATTAAAATGCATTATAGCTTATTTAAATTATAAAAGAAAAACATATTCCCTTTAAAATAAATTTTCCTAATAAACCCAAATTAAATAACTTGCTTCTTATTTGTGCTGTGAAAAATGTATTGATTTATTTTTACAGGAAAGAATAAAAATAGGAATTTAAAATTATCTAGAAAATTCATGCAATTGTAATAATCGACAGAAAAATTATTAAACTTAAAAAAGGACATCCTTAATGTTTTATTGAAATATTGTAGTTTGAATTGATAACTGAAATGAATTTAGACTTCACTAAATTTCCTTGATACAATAATAAGTGATTTACTAGCTTCAAAACAAACTATTGATAAAAAGAAAATTAAACAATTAATCTTAATAAATAACTTTCCTGAAAATTATCAAAACTTTTTGGATTTAACATGTTGTACTTAATGTTCAAACTTAATGTAACAAAAGAATATTATACGAAAAGAAATTATTCCATTCTTTTAAAATCCAATAGGAGAATTTGTTTTGTAACATGAATTTACTTTATGAATGAATGATAATTCTTTTTTAATTAAGGGCTCATATTTTTAATAAAATGATATAACTTTGAAAATATTAACTTAAAACTAGGGCAAACCATGAAACATATTTAAAAAAAATAGTAGTTCATATTGAAGAAAATATATAATTTGCTTATACTTAATTAATGTGAACATTGCTTATAACTCAAATATGCAATAATCAGCAATCAACATTGGCAAGACTTTGACAGCGACACGCTGACAAAATAGAATGAAAAACATGATATATAAGCATAAAGTTAATGTAATATTTAGATGCAAATTCACCAACTTAAATATCCATGAGCAATACGAATATTTTCAATGTGTACCGAAAACTAAATACAAAAATAAATGTTAATTTTGAGTTTTAACAGTAGTACTGATAATATTAATCATCTTCAAGAGTTCCTCTAAGTGTTCTTAATAGCATTTTTTGCAGCAAGATAATTTTGCTTTCAAGTAAATATAGCTCGAAAAGATCAACAAATAGTATTTATAAGATCAAAATCCTAATTATTTTAGCAATCAAATGGAAACATTTGCAATTATTTTTTAAGAATTTACGTGCAAGTTATTCTTAGATATGGATTGTGTCTCGAAAGATAGAATTTCATCAACAGTAGATATGAAAGCAAAAGCATATTAAATGCGTTACTTGTACGCAGATAAAATTCATTAATAAACATTTTCATGATATATATATATTTCAAGCAAAGAAAGCAAATGGACATAATTCCGAAATTATCATTGGTAGATTACGAATAGGATCACATGTTATTGCAAATATAAGAGCAACTGATTTAAGATTGAACTGCATGAATCATTGCAGAAAAGGAATGGCGGACTCCTTCTTGTTACACTCTTTATATCCTTACCTCAGTAATATATCATAGAGCTTTTACCGTGTGTTCACTTAAAAATAAATGTAACTTATTATGATCTCTGATGAAATGAGCAGATGAATAAAAATATAAGTGGAACATCAATCGACAACATTTGTATACAGTTTCTACCTGAATCGTCCAGCTTATCACCACGATATTAATTATTGCTTGCTTTCAAAGACTTAATGTAATCTTCAAATAGATACCCAGCTTTTCGTGTCACTTATAAATGACAATGGTTGTTTTTGTGGAAAAGAAATTTATAAGCAAGCAGTTTTTGATCAATACAGAGATCAGTCCTTGAACTTGAATTATTGAAAATGTAATGTAAATTTTTCAAAATAACAAGAAAAAAATATATTCATATGCGTAATGTTCTTTGTACAGTGTCAATGATCATTCAGTATTAAAGTTTAATAAAAAAACATGTATGAAATAATATCATTGAATAACGTTTTAAATGAGTCCAAAGGAAATTTTTAATAGTTTTCTAAAATAAATTATATTTTTATAAATTAAAGTAAACTTAAAAAAAATATAAAAAATGAAATATCTTTTCTTATGTTTGTGCGAGCATTATCAATATGTAAACATAGTTGATTTATTCATTTTGTAAGAATAAAATATAAATTTTAAATCAAGAAAATTTTTTTGAGATACATATTAGAAATTAATTTTATAAAGAAAGAATATTTAAAATTATTTTACTAAATAAGAGCAAAGAAAAATGTCAAAAACAATATTTTCAAGTAAATTAAAATTAATCAAAACTATTCGAAATATTTCTTAGTAGATTTCTTTTTACCTAGAATATCATATTTGAATTTTTTAAACATTAAGCTACAAAACATTAACTTTTACTTGAGGCTACTATATTAATTTACCTTTGTAAAGTAATTGGTAAAGTTATAATTGATATCTATTGCTTAATAAATCAGACAATTTTACATTTCCATTGTTCTTAAGGTTTTCAAATTGTAAAGTTAAACATAGTTTTCCAAAGAAAATTGATTAGCGGATTGAAAAACGTAATTTCATTGAAACGATTAGAATGCAATGCCAATTGATGACGTGTAGTATTTAGAAAGAAAACCATTGCAAATGTATGACAATACAAATAAGATGTACTTTGCAGCACTTCGGATAACGTGCGTTGTTAAATAATAGAATCATCAATTACAGAACAACAGGTGCAAAACATTGCTTGTGAAAATTTATTGAAACGTAGAGTAAAAAAATATGTTCAAGTGGTTGACTAGATTAACAAGAAATTGTTAAAAGTGAAAAAAAAAAGCATAAATTGATTAAGGCTCGAAGTAGAAAAAAATGCTGATTCCGTGCTAATTTATCAACAAATTCATAAAGTGAGGTAGGTCTGTATTCTGTAAATAAATCACTGAATTTGGTAATAAAGTTTGAGTAAACTGAATGTATATTTGCTATTATACTTGATTCGGGAGAACATTTGTCCCTTTTAATATTTTCCAAAAATGTCTAATAAAATTACTTTGCTCAGCTGCATGCTGTAAAAAGTGTTGGTGATGTTTAAATTTACATACATACATTACCATGGGGAGAAGCCCTAAACTTTACCAATTGGTTAACAGGTTTATACTTCTTCATCATCAGTAGAGGGACCCTAATACGAATGACTTTATTTGAAATAAAATTAAGGTGATAATGGTGAAACTTAAAGCGTGAAGACTATCTGTGCAGTAGAAATCTACATCACATTACAATGACAATAAAAAATAACTATTGGAATACAATATTGATTATACATTGACAAAGTGATACTTTCAATAGGGAGTAAAATAAAAGATAGTGAAGGTTAGCTTTCTTAATTAATAAAAAATTGATTTTTAAGAAGAAGAAAATATATATATACACAAATACACACACATAAATATAAAAATATACACATACATATATACATGCACATATAGGCACACATACATGCATACACACATACATACATACATATAAACATACATACGCATATACATACATATATGGTAATTCGAGGGGTTTGTTATAAATATAGACAGAGAGTGAGTAAAAGTCC